>JAOUQU010419625.1:0-10855 GCA_028566735.1 Ammoglanis amapaensis
ACACACACACACACACACACACACACATACACACACACACACACACACACACACACACACACACACACACACACACATATATGATCATTCCTGAAACAAAACTGTAGAGAAAACTTTGTGGAACTTGTTTATACTCTCCATTCTGCACCATTGTGTGATCATGTTTTAAATCAATGGTTCATGTTTGTCATCGTTCTGTACATCTGGACGTCTCCGTCCCGGCTAAACCAGCTGCACATGAACTCCACAGGGATTAAAAATGCGGAGACGATTTTTGTTAGTGTAGTGTGTTTTTTTATTTATTTATTTTACTATAATGACTTCAGTCCAGCCTGGATCACACTTTGTTTATCGATTGTTTCCAGACTCTCTCAGTGCTGCATGTGTTTTGGCGCACTGGCTTGCGCTTGTGTTAAAAGAGGCAAAAGTGTGTGTGTGGGGGGGGGGGGTTCTAGTGGTCATGGTACAGGTCAAGTAATCCGAAGGTCACTGGTTCAAACCTCACTAGTGCCAGGGTAGCTGTCGTTGGGCCCTTAACCCTCAATTGTTCTGACAGTTACAGTAACTATAACATAAACCGCTGTGCATATAAAGACGTCTGATTAATGCTGTGAATGTAAATAAATAAATAAAAGAGAAAAGTTTCGACGACGGGCTTCTGTGTCTGAACAAGTTAACCATAATGAATAATTTTGAGCTCTAGATCCTGTCAGATACACGTCTCACATGCGCCTATATAATTATTATATTTTAAGGCTTAGTACTAATGCGTGATGGTGTTATAAATCTGCAGAACACCAGCAGCTTGATAATGGCGACGCGCCAGATCTATAAATTCACAACCCATCAGGTAATACAAGCGAAGGCACGTTGTAAACACTCGCGTTCATACCTTTTTAGACATGTGACCATTCCATTTAAACTGTAATCCTGAGCTCACCCGCTTGGTACCAAAAATACAGACAAAACGGTCGCATAGGACGGACTAGAGTATAGAAGAGTCTTTGCAATCCGGGGCTTTCTGTGTGGAGTTTGCATGTTCTCCTTTGTGTCCATGTGGGTTCCCTCCAGGTACTCTGGTTTCCCTCTATAGTCCAAACACATGCTTCTCATTTTTGATCTGTTTCATTGTGATAGTTAAATTTCCAGTAATTTCAACTTTATTATTCGTTTTTAACGAAACGTACTAAATGCAATACCGCCCCCCAACTATTCCTGGGGGTATTGCGCAATTTCATCTATAACGGTCGGCTCCTTGGATTTTACACACATTGTCAGTCGCTTCTTGGTGGTCCTAAAGTGTATGCAAACCTCTGCAAGGTCCCGAAGAGTAAATGAAATGTCATGGTAATAGAACCAATGGTGTGTATTTGTATCGGATTCCGCTGCTGTTGCTACTGTTGGGCCCTCGAGCGACGTCCATAATCCTCATTTGCTCTGAGTGTTTACTGTTCCTGTAGTAATGTAAGTCACTTTGGATAAAGGCGTCTGCTGAGAATGTAAATGTATAGAAAACACACACACACACACACACACACACACACACACACATATATATCTTACATTTTGTTAGATTATATGAGACCTTGTTGCTGTGTGAATAATCCCCTCCATCACAACCAAAATAGAAACGAGGGAATCCCCTTGTACAGTCCAATCGAAGTGCCCAGACTAACATTGGCACTGGTCATGCAGACGGAAGCGGGAACAGATGCGGCAGCATCTGGAGACATCTGGCTTCACTCTCGAACCGTCGCAACTTTCCTTTTTCTCACGCAGTTCTGGGATCGAGCATCAATTAGAACCTCTATATGTTCTAATCGGGGTTCGAATCTGCCGTCTGATGTCATACAGCTCTGAGGTGCACTTTCAGTCTGGTGCTGAGGCGCGTCCAGACACTGTGACTCGGATGTGCCTCGTGCCTCGTTTATGTTCAGGACTTGGGTCGATATCTTTATATCCCGTAATCTACAACAGAAACGAATCGTGTGAACAGGCAAGACAGGCGTCGGCTTGGGAGCCCCGGACGGAGCCGCTACAGGGGCCTGATGGCTGCTTTAAACAAACTTGTTACAATCACCACTTACATTAGACATTAGCAAATGGGGGTTTAGGGCCTTGCTCAAGGGCCCAACAGTGGAACCAGTGATTTTTGGATTACTAGACTTGTACCTTCACAGTGTAGTGTAGTGTGTAATGTAAATATCAAATGAAACTAAGTTATTTAAATAAAACAGACTGACGGAATTAAGGTGTAATATAATAAGGTGTAAGATGTAATAACCTTTTTTTTTTTTGGTTATAACAGGGGTGTCCTGGAAATGTGGGCTATCCAGGGTTCAAGGGCGACAAGGTAAGTTCCCGGAATTAATACCTCATTCATGGATGACAAAGGAACACGTCTGTCTTTTATTATCTTACCACTAAGCTAATTATTGACACATGAATGGAATGTAAAATGAAAGTATGTTCGTTTAGAACATTGTTCATCGAACAGTTTAATAAACTCCCAGGGTAGCCCGGGCCCAGAGGGAAATCCTGGCCGACATGGAGACCCCGGACGTCCAGGACTACCAGGACCACCCACCTTCTATCTGTGGAGGAACACGGATGAAGAGTGGTCTTCATTTCGAGTAAGTATCATCGCAAAGTCCTTCAGTGAGGTTTTCATTAACGTCGTGGTATCACGTTGATCTGTCAGGCTTATGGGATCATAAATCTGTGCACCATGATGGAAGTGTGGGGTCAGGGGGTTGCAGCTTTGCTCTGTGATGGATCGAACCCCATCCATGATGCTTCTATTAGACGCTCTGTGATCACTTTTACATCCACCGGTATTTTTCGAATTTTGCGAAACAAACTCAGATTGATGAAGCTCGGAATCAAAGAAAAGACCCGAAAATGAGCAAAAAATGGATTGAGGTTTAACGAGGAACCAAATTCATAAAAATGAATCAGTCAGTAAAATGAATCAATTCAGGCGATTCTTCTGAATCAGTCGCAGTCACATCTACCGAAGCGTAATTGTACTTAAAGTAATAAATAAATAAAATCCCTCCATCTTGTTCCTCTGCAGCGAGTCGAGATGCCACCTAGAGGATTTTATACACAACTGTAGTCGATGGGAACGCTTCTATTATGTTTCGTATACGATGGAGACTCGGTTCATGTTTCCTAGTGGAACTAAAACCCACTACGACTTTAAAAAGTGGTAAAAATACCTCTGATTGTATTTGAAAACAGAGATTCTGTTGTTGTTGTTGTTGTTGGTAGAATCAGATTCATATCCAGATTCATATCCTGCACTTGTGACAGCAAGTATCTCAGATAATCGATTTCAACATCGTGTCACTTTTAAGTTAAAGAGAATAAATAATCAGTCGACTAACTCGTACTCAAGTAAACGTTCATCTTTTTGCAGCAGACGTCGGTGTTCCAGCTGCTGTCGGCTGGTTGGCCTGTAAGTACCACAGTGACGTTTTTGTACGATTCGAACCCCGTACGTTCTGATTCTACAGAAAGTATACAGCACGTCCTTGTTCTCTCTGACTCTGTTCTGTTCTCTGTGAGCCTGTAGAGAGAACAGGGACCACCAGGCCCACAGGGAGAGATGGGAAAGCCGGGCACACAGGTGACTAAACACAGAAAGATAAACCTGGTTTGTGCAGAGCAGAATACATGAATGTTTTATGTTTGTGTTTCTCAGGGACCCCCGGGGGACTCGGGAGAAACAGGGAAACCTGGACACATGGGTGACACGGTGAGTGACTTACAGTCCTGCATCTGCTATAAACTGTAGTGGTCGGATCAGAAGGTCGCCGCTTCGATTCCGAGAGTCGACATGGCACGTCTGAGATGCCCTCGAGCGAGGCATTGTTTTTTCTTTCTTTTTTTCTTTCCCTGGTACTTTCAGTGGCTCCAGTTGAACTATGACTTAAGTTTACAAACACTTATTTAAGAGTTTGTATTAGAAGAAAACGTGTCACACTCCACCCGTCGTTACCCTCCGCTGTGACCACATGAACACGAGGAGCCGCGGCGTCTGAGATCCGTTATTCTTTTGTGTGGTCTATAAATGTGTATAAAACACATGGTGTTTGAACTTAGACGTCACGTGACCTGCCAGTACTCGACTGTATTAGAACGTTTAGACGGACGGTTCAGTCACTGTGTTTAACACCAGTGTTTATGTTATTATATCTGTTTAGTCTTTTAACTTTTCGTTGATTAAGAGTAAATATAGTGTTCAGGTAAATCCGTCAGACTTAACTCTCAGTGATACATGAAATCTGAGGAAGACAATCAAAGCATTTCTTTAGGCCTGGGTGTAGCTCAAGTTCTCTTAAAGTCGGTGCTCTGCTGAGGTTCTACCAAAAAACAGACCTTGAACACTTAAAACAGGATTCAAGTAAATCCACAAGACGTCAGTAAACAAATATAATTATTGTGATGCAGAAATCTGGAAAAGACACACAAAGCATTTCTTAAGAACTGAGTGAGTTCACATGTTAGTCTTATAGTCTAGTGCACTATTTTACAGGTGATTGTCGTCTCAAATGGAACACGACAAAAAATGACGGACAAAGTTTGATTTCTCACCGAAATTTCCACCAGATTTTGTTTTATATGATAATATTTATGCTTTTATTTACTTTTGTTTAACCATTAGGACCCGGTCCGTTACGTCAGCAAACGGGCGTCGATTTAGTGCAGCGTAGTGTAGCATCGTTACACACTCTACATTTGGGATGTTTTTAGTGCAACATCCTGGTACTTTCAACATCCTTAACACTTACATTGGCTCGTTTCTGTCCTGTACGTTGTAGGGTGATCCGGGATTACCGGGTCCAACTGGACAACCGGGACATCCTGGTAAAGATGGAATAAATGGTCTGAAGGGACAGCAGGGCCCGACAGGACTTCCTGGACCAAAGGTGAATTAACACAATCATAATCACACATTAGATCTTCTAGTCTTGTGTAAACTGTAATATTTTATTGCATTGTCTATTGCATTGTATACTTTTATTCACTTTATACTTAATTATATAGAACATGTCATGACTTCTGATCCACAATTCTTTTTGTTTTTGTTTTTACATTTAAGCTTAGACTTAGACTGCATTATTATGTGTTATCAAAAGGATTGAAATTACATTTCTCTCAGACGGTCGGTACTAATAAATAGTAAATACTAAGTATTAAAAACACATTTTAAAAGTGTTTTAATAAATACATACATCTTTACACATGAGAAACATTAAAAAGTTCATTTACACTCCGGAATACAAAACATATAAACACTAACTAATAAAATATAAATCATTTATATTATAGTTCAGTAAAGAACCAGGACTGTTGGACTGTTCCATCACGTCAAGCATTACACTGTTTGTTATTATGTACGTATTATTAGTAGTAGTAGTATTTATTATTATTATTTTCAGGGTCCTTTGGGTTATAAAGGAGAAGCAGGCTCACCTGGAGAAAAGGGGGACGAGGTAAATGATGCTTAAATCGACAAACTAGTCTAAATGTCGGACTTACGCATGTGTAAGTGTAGCTTTTGTCTTTAGGGTCTTGTAGGGGACGAGGGCCCCAGTGGTGACGTGGCAAAACTCGGAGAGAAAGTAAGAACCATTTTAATAATTATTTACTGTATTCAAAGTTCCAAGCAGCAATTTGGAAGATGGAGCAGAAGTGGACAAGTTCTAATATTTCTAATACTGGTTTGAAGGTGTCGCCATCTAGCGTTTGCTGGACAAAATAGCACAAATGTGATTTTATTTACTGCTGTTTAGACTGATTTACTTATTTCTGACTGTTTATTATTTAGGGATATAAAGGAAAGCCGGGACAGCCGGGCCCTATTGGGCCCCTGGTAGGTTTAAAACATTAAAACCGTGTTCAGCGCATGGTTACGTTACTAGGAATGATGGTGATTAGATTTTGTTTTTATGTGCTTACAGGGACCACAGGGTATCAGAGGGATTCCGGGACCCGAAGGAGCTCCAGGGCCAGATGTAAGTAAATTGTACACTAAACACCTGAAGAGGTCACCATTCTGTTGCAGGACACACACACACACACACAGGACAGTTTCAGTATCTCTAATTAACCTGACTGCATTTCTTTGACCTGTTGGAGGAAAAGCCGAGGAAACCTCACACAGGCACAGGGAGAACATGCAAACTTTCTGGAACACAGGACTAACCACTAAACCACTGAGCAATCTGATTCGCAAATAGTAACGCATGAACATCCCGAACAGTACCAGTGCTGTCCACCATCTTGTTAAGTTTATTGTCTGTTTTGCAGGGGGACGAGGGCTTGGAGGGTCTACAGGGGCCACTGGGACCTCCAGTAAGTTTTCTTGACCAGATTGATTCACTTCATTCAACCCATTTCTGTTGTGTCAAAACGTTGCCAATATTTGGAAACACAAACCTGGATATGATTTCATTCTTTTTAAAAATGTTTTAGTAGTACAATTTTGCACAAGTTTACAATGCAATTATTAATAAATTCTACAGTAAAACTGTCCCAAAATCACAAGACTAGAGGTGCGTCCCAAACCGTGCACTTACACACTAGCACACTTTTGCACTCGCACACTCACACACTCGCACACTTACACTCTTGCACATGGACACGTTTGCACACTTACAAACTTGCACACTTAAACACACACACTTACACATTTTCACACGTACACACTTTAAGCACGAAGTTTTTATGTCTCTGAGAAACACAATACATCTAGACACACCGAAAGTACCAGGATGTTGCACTAAAATTCACTTCATTTTACAGTTTTATTGGTTGTTTTACTCCTCACTCGATGGAAATGGGCTGGAGATGATACAATTCTCATCCATTTCTGTTATTCTAATCTTTCCCTACTTAATAATGCACTCATGTTACTATAACTTCACTAATAATGACTTGAACTCTTGTTTACTTTGCTTTGTTGTCTTTAACTGTGTTTAGGGTCCTCCTGGTGCTACTGGGTTGGTCGGTGCTCAGGGTGTGAACGGCTCACAGGCGAGTCCTCGTCTCTGAATGTTTTTACCTGGTGTTTCACTTTCATGTCTGTCGAACTGTTGTGTTCTCTGGTTTACAGGGAGAACCCGGACCTGCTGGACGTATCGGCCCCCCGGGGCTCCAGGTAAACGGATACACACAGTGTTGTACACAGAAACAATGACTGATGACTGACTCTTATTTTATCTTTCTGTTATATTATCAAACTGTTAGGGTGCTCAGGGATTGGAGGGTCAAATTGGGCCTCCAGGGCCTCGGGGCCCCCAAGTAAGGATTCAGTTTTTATATGATGCTACATCACATTTACATCTACTTATGACAATAAAGCTGAATAAAATAAATACAAATACATCCTGTTGAAGGTTCTGTATTGATGTGTTTACGTAAACATTATTTTACAATTAAATTTTTTTACTTTGATTTATTTTATTTTGTGTGTGTTCACAGGGTCAGGCAGGCAGAGACGGCATTCACGGTCCCAAAGGCGACCCTGTAAGCTTCAAACGCTGTTCAGTTTTCTAATGACATTAATTTCTTTTAAAAGTTTACAGAATTTATATTTAATAAACTGTGTTTCTTCCTTTTCTTCTTTAGGGTTCTTTTGGGCCAGCTGGTTCTCGAGGGGACCCGGGGTCTGAGGGCTCTATGGTAAGATCTACTGCGTTTGAAATGATTCGCTTTCGTTTGAGCAGGCGCACAGAAGCACAACGACATCACACCGTCTTTATTACATCATTTTTATGATGTTATTTCCTGTAGGAATTATTCACATCGTTGTTATGGTGGTATTAGAACGTCTCCTCCGGCTGACACTCTGGAACCCTGGTCATCGTTCTGTCCATCACTTGTCCTCACAGTTCAACTAAAAACACATACACAGCATTTCCACATGATTGTTCCAGTTTATTTTGTTTACATGTTTTGTTTTGTTGTTGTTTTGATTCTTATGACTCTTGGTCTCTCTGAAAGGCATCATATAAGTGACTTATTATAATCATTATTAGATTATTATAAGATGGCAGTAATGCCTTAATGGTTAAGGTACTGGGCTTGTAATCAGCAAGTTGCCGGGTTGCCACTGTTGGGCCCCTGAGCGAGGCCCTTAACCCTCAATTGTGCAAAATTGTGTAACTTTGTATTTGTAAGGTGTCCGGTTAATGCTGAAAACATTTATACTAAATGTTATTATAATTTTTGTTGTTGTTGTTGTAAAGCTGTATTATGCTAACGTTGTGTTTTTGTACCCTGACTTTTAGGGTGTGCCAGGTATCATGGGTCCAAGAGGGTTTATGGGTGCCGCAGTAAGTGCAACTTTATTTCTGCTTTATTCATGACCAGGTCACAGTGGTGGTAAAACCTGCAAATGGAATGAAAACGAATGACTTGATGAACTTTAGAACCAGCACTGTGTAGTGTAGCATCATTACACACTGTCCGCTTGGGATGCTTTTAGTGCAACATCCTGGTACTTTCAGTGCACCGTGTAAACGGAGTGTGTGAGTGTGGACGCACCTCATGTGAAGCAGTGAGAATGCAGGACGTGTTTTTCTTTATTTTTGTTTATGATGTGATGTGCAGGGTAAGACGGGCCCGGAGGGAGACAAGGGCTATTCAGGACCTAAAGGTAACAAGGTAAGTGGTTTTATTTTTATTATTTTACAAACTTGATCATTTCCTTACATTATTTATGTCTGAAACATGAAACTCAACATCATAACAAACGAAACATTATTAGAGTTATTATTTCAGTATTTATAGACTTGTATAGTGATGTTTAATCTTTGCTGCTCTCTTGCTTGTTTCTTTTGATTCAAGGGTCTTAAAGGAGATCAAGGAGCACAAGGTCATCAGGGCAACCCTGGACCCACTGGCCACCTTGGATTCTTAGGTGTCAAAGGTCACCCTGGACCAAGTGGGCCCCAGGTACAGACTTCAGTGCCACAGAGTGAAATATATTAAATGTTATTAATGCACAGCACAGGTTCGATTCCCAGGAAAGGCTTTCTGTGTGGAGTTTGCATGTTCTCAGTGTGGGTTTCATCTGGGTCATTGGTTTAATTTCCTCACACAGTCCGGAGTGTGCCACAGTCAGGAGATACGGAGATACAGAAATTGTTCTGTTTATGTGTTTGTGTTTATGTTTGCGTTTTTTGTCTGCAACACACAGGTGTTTAGTCTCAAGGTTAATTAATTAAAGTTTTAAAAGGTGTAAGCTAGGTGTTTAGTTTCTCTGCCCACCGGGAATGTAATATTAGGACTAAGTGCTGGTAACAATAGATACTGGATGGATGTTAATAACCTGGTTATTAATCCATAACATTTGTTCTAATGTGTTTTGGTCGGTTGATGTAAATACGTTCACATTGTTTACATTGTTTTTAGGGAGAAGATGGAGATTCTGGTCCACAGGGTCAAACAGGAAAAGAAGGACCAAAGGTCAGAAAATGGAAACAATCTTGTGTTAATTGTGTTAAACAATCTTTATTAATTTCTCATTTGTTTGAATCACAATTAATGCAGTTGCACTTATAACAGTTCCTGACTTATAACCAATAAATGAGTGCGTACTAATTCTACCACATTGTTCAAATGTTGTTTTTCTTCCAATCATTTGCACAATTACACGTATTTTCTATCATCCGACTGAAGGGAAGCAGGGGGTCTGATGGTCGTCAGGGAAAACCTGGACCTAGAGGACCAACGGTAGGAACCCGAACGGTCACCGTGTGCATGTGTTTATTTGTGATAAATAAATAAATCTAATATCCAGTGCACAAGTTTATATGGAACACATCGATGTATCTCATGTTGTATCTCCAGTTCACTTCACCTGCATGTTTTTGGACTGACTGTTTAGGGTCGCACAGGACAGAGAGGCCATCCTGGACTGCCCGGACCTCCGGTAAGAAAAATGTTTTTTTTTTTTGCACGATAACACAATAAAGAAATAAAAGGTTTTGTTTGTGAAATGAAAGTGTCCGAATGTGCATTTTGTGTTGTTGTGACGTTTCAGGGCTTTCCAGGTCCTCCAGGAGCAGCGGGGCCTGAAGGAAAGCCTGGTACACAGGTTCCCATTCTATATTCTAATACCAAGATTACAGCTTTTACCTCTGGTGATATAACGGGGGGAGGGTTCGGGGCAAGAGGGCTGGGTTCAAGATGAGGAAAATGCATAATCCTGCACTGTAGCCCTCGATAACATCTTTACTATTATAATAATACATCTAATACTGTTATTATGTGTAAAGATCCGTGGTGATAACTGTACATGCTTTGTTCTACGATGTGAACTGCAATTAACAAGAAATTATGTTGTATTTTTATATTGTTCTTTTTTATTACGTTTACTGATCAGTGTTTGATTGGTAAGATAACAGTCCTGTAATATTCTGTGTTTCAGGGATTGCAAGGTCCAGTGGGTAACCCAGGAGAGAAAGGATTCATGGTAAACACAACAATAATAATAATAATAATAATCAATTAATAATGTCATAAAATACAGTGGTACCTTAATTTTGTAAACGGTTTTATGTTTTTACACAATTGTTTTCATTATTTTGTGTGGAAAAGAAATAATTGTGTTTTATAATTATGTAGTTCTCTTCAACTAAACTTAAAATGATAACTATACTTATTATTTACTGTACATTATAACTGTAATAAACATTATAACTATGCTATGAAATGTACTGAACGTTGTTTCTTATACATTGTTGTGTACATTGTAAGTAGACTATATATTAGGGCCGGGACTTTAACGCGTTAATTTCGATTAATTAATTACAAAGATTTTAACGCGTTAAAAATTTTA
>JAOUQU010419647.1:0-10853 GCA_028566735.1 Ammoglanis amapaensis
AGAGCTAAAAATCCATTTAATATATGGTCCTCGAATGGAGGACGTATCAGATATTAAACTGATAAGAACAGATTTTTATTTATTTTTATTTTTTTTATTTTTATTTTTTTATTAAAACTATAACAAAATTTTACACCACAAACTCATATCACAACATTACAAAAGTTCAACCGAAAAACCACACTTGGAAGACCCCTCCCGACCCCTCCCCTGAACCCCCCCATTCCCCCCAAATATTCCAATCTATCCCCAATTCACCTGCTAATTTGACCTTCCCAATTTCTCATCCAATCCCAGATCTCTCCCAATCCTCACCCCCTTTCTCCTTCAACTTCCTCCTTACCTCCCAATCTCTCTCCACCCTCGCCAGCAGAATTGCAAAGGTCTTGCTTGGGGCTGGGCCTGGTGGACCTTTCCTCACCAAGTCTAGGCGGACTCCCCACAGAACTTGTTTGGTGAGGGACACCGCCAGCCAGAGTAGTGGCAGAACTTTCTGCCCCCGCCCAAATCGCACAAATTCTCTCGTTAAGGGTTTTGCATCGCACCGAGCTGCACACCACCCGGACAACCTGGACCAAACTGGAGCAACTGCCGGACAGGACCACAATGCATGGTCAATAGTCTCCTCCTCACCGCACCCACCCGGGCAAAGCGGACTCGCTGCCTGTCCATGGCGGTGGAGCCTCTCCCGTACAGGCAGCCGCCCGGCGGCATCCAGCCAGTTCAAGTCCTTGCAGTGCCCTTCTAGCCACTTGGGCTGTAGGGTCCCCCAATTTATATGGTCCGATGTCTCTCCTACTCCCAAGCCTAGACTGGAAGTCTCCAGCATCAACGCATACACACGTTTATGGCTCAGGATAGCCCCATCTGCCAGGACCTTTTCGTGGGACCTTACGAACCCTACTAGTCTCTGGAAGTACCCAGGACGAAGGTCCGATCCCGGCTCTGTTCCACTCCAAGTGACCACCTGGCGGAGTGCCAGGCCCAGCCAGAACCTGGGGAAGAACTTGCAAATCCTGTCCTCCTCCAGTGTCAGCATCTTTACCGAGCCAGAGTAGAACAAGGCTGGCAGTTTTAGAGATGCTAACACCATGTTGCGGCCCCCTTCCTGGATTGGCCTGCACATGACCCGTCTTGAGACAAGCTCTCTTCCCCCTTTCCAAATGAACCTGAAAAGTATCGTCTCAAGTCGTCTCCCCACCATATAAGGTATTGGGTAGACCAGGGCCAAATGCACGACCAGAGCAAGGAGGTCAGCCTTCGCCACTAGAATTCTGGCTGACAGGGAGAGGGGCCTGTTCTCCCACAAGGCTGCCTTTGTGCGCACCCGTGCCGCTGCCACCTCCCAGTTCTTCCTAGCTCCATCTGTCTTCCAGAATTGCACCCCCAATAATTTTAACCCATCCGCACATATCGAAAACCCCTCGGTTTCCTCCGACTCCGCTACCCATGGACCCAGGAACATGACTTGAGATTTGCTCCTGTTGACCCTGGCCCCGGTGGCCGACGAGAAACTTTCCAGCAAGGCCACCCCTGCCTTAAATTCGCAGTCTCTCGTCAGGAACAGAGTCATATCGTCTGCGTAAGCTGTCACTTTCGCTGTCCTGCCCCGTGCTCCCGGGATATGTAGGCCATGCAGGCCATTGTCTGCCCGGATCCGGGCCATCAAGGGCTCCAGAAACACAACGTACAGCAGGGGGGAGAGAGGACACCCCTGGCGCACTCCACGTCTCTGTTTTACTGGAGCTGAAAAGTGCCCGTTTACTCCCACCCTACTGACCACTTCTGTGTACAGGAGCTCGATCCATTTTAGCATTTTTGGGCCGAGCCCCATTTTGCGCAGTGTCGCAAACAGGAAGGAGTGACTCACCCGGTCAAAGGCCTTCTCTTGGTCTAAGCTGAGGAAAGCCAGGGGGACGCTCCGTTGTTGGGCCCACTCCAAGGAGTCCCTCAGCAATGCCAGACTGTGTTGGCACGACCTCCCTGGTACCCCACAGGTCTGGTCCGGGTGGACCACCCAGCCGATAACCTGCTTCATCCGAAGTGTCAAGGCTTTTGCCAGGATCTTGTAATCCACGTTCAGCAAGGTTATCGGCCTCCAATTTCGAAGGTCTTCCCTAGGACCTTTTTTGTACAGGAGGGAGACCCACCCTACCCTCATTGAAGGGGTCAGATGACCCGCCTGAAAGGCGGCCTCCAACACTGCCACTAAGTCTGGGCCTACCATGGACCAGAAAGCCCGGTACCATTCAACCGGGAGGCCATCACCGCCAGGGGAAGTACCTCCCCTCATGGTCTGCAAGGCCCCGGTTAGCTCGTTGAGAGTGATTGCACCCTCCACTGACTCTCGCTCTTCCTGCGGGAGGGACACGTTTATGGAGTCCAAGAACTCCAGTGTTCCCTGGCCCACAGTGCCCACACTGAAGAGGGCTGAGAAATAACTCTCCGCAGCCACCAGCATTTCTGCATTAGTGGTTGCCAACCGGTCCCCCACTCTCAGGTTCTGCATGTAGGCCCGTTTTTGCCGGACCCTCACCTGGTTGAAGAAGGCCTTTGATGGAACTTCACCAGGCATCAACCTCTCTGCCCCGGACCTCATACAGAAACCCCGCGCTTCCTGGAGGAATATGAGCTTTAGGGAGTCGCTGTAAATTTTCGCCCTCCCCATGTCCCCTGACACCCATGCTAAGCGCAACCCCTGGTTTAGTCTAGTGACCACCTCCCTCCTTTCCCTTGCCTGGCGCCGACCCCACTCCTGACAGAAATCTCTAATTTTCCCTTTAACAAAATCCCACCAACATAAAGGAGAATCAAACTGTGCTTTCATAACCCTCCACCCAGCATAAACATTTGCAAAAATTTGGCAGAACACAGGATCTTTCAAATACGTGACGTTGAATTTCCAAAACCCCGGACCTCGACCCCCACCCCCTACCGTGCACCCCACCGACACCAAGCAGTGATCAGAAAACCAAACGGGTGAAACAGAATGAGTCCGGACTTTCTGCGCCATTGGAACCAGGATATAATCCAGACGTGAGGAATCCCCCCTTGAGTTTTTCCATGTGGCTCCGGTGGGATCTCCCCCTGCCCCGGTCACTGCGTCCTTAAGAGCCCCACTCTCCAGCATAGCGGCAAGCTGGCTATGGCCCCTGATGTCCACATTAAAATCTCCCCCCACTAACAACAGTCTGTTGGAACAGAAAAGCGGTTCAAGCAGTTCAAAAAAACCCGCCCTCTCCCCTGCGACCGCTGGTGCATAAATGCAAATTACCCTAAATTGAAGATCCCGCCACCTCCCGTCCACCAGCAGAACCCTCCCCGGCATCACTGAAGACCATGATGAAATGGACACCTCCCATGACCCGAACAGAACCCCCACTCCATCACCCCTACCCCGTCCAGCGGACCACACAGAAGGGCCCTTGGTCCAATCATTCGCGATGACCGAGTTAGGCTCGGCCGGCGACAGATTACATTCCTGCACCATGGTGATGTCGGCAGAAAAGCAGGAAAGGGCCTTGAAGATTGCCAATCTTCTCAGCCGCTGTCGAAGTCCCCGAACATTCAAAGTTGATACCTTGTACTCACCACACATCGTCTTCGGAGGAGGTGTAGCAGGACTGTGGTCACACTAAACGGGTCCGAGCTTCGAAGGCCGCAGAGACCTCTCCCCTCGTGTGGAACCGCAGTTCTATAGCTTTGTGGGAGGCACAGAACAGGGCCTCCCCCAGCAGCATTGCTTCCCTCCCAGTGATGGCTCGACGGCAGTAGGAGCACTTGACACATTTTTTGTGCCAGTGCCGGCCCCAGCAGGACGTTGGTTTTTCACCTACCACTTCTTTCTGACACGCTGCACACTCTCGGGGTTCTTGCACCTCTCGCTGCTCTTGGGAGGAAGGCGTTGATGTTCCCGCACTGCTCCCATGGTCCGAACATGCTGTCTCCGGCAGGTCGATGATCGATGTACTTGAACCTGACCCCGGGTCAACTTGCCCCTCTTCTGGCCGACTAGCTTTTACCTTCAGCCCCGAGGAGGGGGGTGGGGAGTCCGCCCCAGACGCTCGCTCCGCCTTCCTCTTCCCCTTGGGCCTTACTGTCGTCCAGTCAAGAAAACCATCCACGCTCTCCGACTCCTCTGACAAGGGGAACGAAAGTAGAGAGACTTCAGGCGGGGGTGGCACATCCGACCAGACTGTGGGTGCCCCCAGGTCCTCAGCCATGTCCATTAAGGTTTCAAGGCCTGGTGATACCATCTCCGACCCGCCCGGGGCGCAGGTCTCCACCACTTCCACGTCACTGGCTACTTCCTTATGATGCACCTCCTCCTTTTCACTGGGAGCAGCCATTTCTCTCCCCTTAGCCTGTGGAGCTTGAGGGGACTCGGAATTAGACCCAGCCGCCACTTCTGCAAAGGTCAGCTTGCGTTCCGGGCATGTTTTGAATAAGTGCTCAGAGCTCCCGCACAGGTTGCAACATCGGGGTTTGGGACATGCTGAAGAAATGTGACCCTCCTCTCCGCACATCCTGCAGTAGGTACCCGTACAGTTCACCTTTGTGTGCCCTGTTCTGCCACAGCGACGGCAGTAAGCAGGCTGGGTTGGGAAATATAAGTAACCTTTGTTCGGACCCAGAGAGAAACTACCCGGGGGGTAGCAAAGTCCTGTGGGAGACTCCTTGAACCGTACTCGGTACACTCTCTTCCCAACCCAAATCCCATACTTGTCGGTCATCTTCCTGCCGTTGGACACCGAAGAGCAGTACCGCCTTAGAAAGCAAAGGATGTCCTCCTCTGGTACGTGTGGGTCGTACATATGCACTGTTAACGGCAGTTCGTCTTTTGCAAACAAAGGGAGAAAGCAGGTACCTTCCAGGTCTTTATGGCCTCGGTTGTTGCAGCAGGAGTCGTAGAATCCAGAGCACTTCGCAGGGGAAACAAAGGTCACGTCCAGAAAGCCGCTGTCTTTAAACTCCTGGAGACATAAGACGTCCTTGCAGTCGATTCCACACAGCTCCTTTAGCACTCTTTGCACCATCCAGTCTCGTCCGAACCTCTCCTTCACCACGCCTTCAGCATCTGGTTTCAGCTCCACCCGAACCGTATTCTTTAGCCGCGCCTCACGGGCCGGTCCAACACCGCCTTCTCTCGCCATGCCTCGAATGGAGGACGTATCTGATAAGAACAGATTTTTTTTTTTAATAAAAAACTGTAACAAAAATCTTACATCCGCCTCTCGCAACCTTACTTTACATAAATCCAAAAGGAATTCAAGAGTGAAGTACTTCAAAACCCAAAAATTCAAAAATTCAAAGAAAAGGTTCACATATACCAACACTTCCCAAACTTTTTTGAACACACTCCCCAATCCTAATCTTACCCCTTACCAAGTGACCCACCACCTCCCTAATTCCACCCATTTTGACCCTCCCCTTACTCACCCGATCCCTGACCTCTCCCACCCCTTTCCCCCTTTTCCCTCCAACTCCCTTCTTATCGTTAAGTCTCTCTCTACCCTTGCCCTAATAATTGCAAACGTTCTGCTTGGGGGAGGGCCCGGAGAACCCCTCCTCACCAGATCCAGGCGGACCCCCCACAGAACTTGTTTAGCGAGGGACACTACCAGCCACAATAACGGCTGCACTTTTTGTCCTTTCCCATACCTCACGAAGTCTCTCGTCAGGGGCTTTGATCCACAACTAGACTCACACCACTCAGACAGCCTAGACCAGACTGGCCTAACCGACATGCAGGCCCACATAGCATGGTCTATCGTTTCCTCTTCTCCACAGCCACTAGGGCAAAGTGGAGATGCTGCCTGACCATGTCGGTGGAGCCTCTCCCGTACAGGCAAACGCCCGACGGCATCCAACCAGTTCAGGTCTCTGCAATGTCCTTCCAGCCACTTGGGCTGTAGGACATCCCAATTTATGTCACCAGCAGTTAAATTCTCCACCAAACCAGGACTCCCTGCCTCCAACCCCAGCGCATAGACCCGCTTATGGCACAGAATGGCCCCATCCATCAGAACCCCCTCGTGAGACCTTGCGAACCCTACCAGCCTCTGAAAATACCCGGGGCGGATATCCGAACCAGGCTCTGTCCCCTTCCAGGTAACCACCTGTCGGAGTGCCATCCCCAGCCAGAACCTGGGGAAATATTTACAGATCCTGTCCGCCTCCAACGTCAGCATCCTTGCAGAACCAGCAAAGAACAGGGCTTGTAACTTCAAGGTCGCCATTACCATGTTACGTCCCCCTTCCCTGATCGGCTTACACATGGCTCTCCTGGATACTAACTCTCTCCCTCCCTTCCAAATAAATTTGAAAAGGATCGTTTCAAGCCTTCTCCCTGCCATGTACGGAACTGGATAAACCATGGCTAAATGCACCACCAAGGCCAAGAGGTCAGTCTTCGCCACCAAGATTCTGGCAGACAGGGAGAGCGGTCTGTTCACCCACAGGGCTGCCCTCGAGCGCACCCGCGTCAATGTCACCTCCCAATTTTTCCTGGCTCCATCTTTCTTCCACAGGTACACCCCTAGCACTTTCAAACCGTCCTCACAAACCGAAAACCCCTCCGCCACCCTTGACCCGGCCACCCAGGGGCCTAAGAACATGACCCTGGATTTATTTCTGTTGACCCTGGCACCGGTCGCTGACGAGAACCTCTCCAATATTGCTTCCCCCACTTTAAATTCATATTCACTCGTCAGGAACAAGGTCATGTCGTCTGCGTAGGCCGTAGCTTTTGCAGTCCTACCTTCAGCACCTGGGACATGGAGGCCGCTAAGGCCTTTGTCTGCCCTGATCCTCGCCATTAGGGGTTCTAGAAACATTACGTATAGCAGGGGAGAGAGAGGACAACCCTGCCGCACCCCTCTACTCTGCTTGACAGGTGCTGTGTAGTGCCCATTCACTCCCACCCTACTAACTACCTCTGCATACAAAAGCCTTATCCATCTGAGTATGTTTGGCCCAAACCCCATTTTCCGTAGAGTTTTGACCAGAAAGGAGTGACACACTCTGTCAAATGCTTTCTCCTGGTCCAAACTCAGTAGTGCCAAGGAGACGTTACGTTGCTGAGCCCACTCCAAGGAGTCCCTCAACAACGCCAGGTTGTGGTGACACGACCTCCCCGGCACCCCACTGGACTGGTCGGGATGGACCACCAAGCCGATAACCCGCTTCATCCGCAACGTCATAGCTTTCGCCAAGATCTTATAATCAACGTTTAGCAGGGTTATCGGCCTCCAGTTACGTAGATCATCTCTGGCTCCCTTTTTGTAAAGGAGAGAGACCCACCCTACCCTCATCGACGGGGACAGCCGCCCCACACGAAAGGCTGTTTCGCACACCGAGACTAAGTCCGGGCCTACCAAGGACCAGAAAGTCCGGTACCACGCAATGGGGAGACCATCCCCACCCGGAGAGGTGCCCTCCCTCATTGTTTTCAAGGCCTCAGTTAGCTCGCCAAGAGAGACCTCACCCTCTACGGACTCCATGTCTTCCGGAGGGAGAGACACAGAAATGGAGTCCAAGAACTCCTGTGATCCATGCCCCACTTCACCCACGCTGAAAAGAGCTGAGTAATAACTCGCCGTTGCTACAAGCATTTCCTCGTTTGTGGTTGCCATGTGATCACCCACCCTCAAATGCTGCATGAATGCCTGTTTCTGTCGGACTCTTGCCTGACTGTAAAAGGCCCTGGACGGAGTCTCCCCTTGCAACATTCTCTCCGCCCCTGACCTGATGCAGAAACCCAGCGCCTCCTGTACAAATATGAATTTTAGGGAATCACTATAAGTTTTTACCTTCTCCATGTCCCCTAACAATTACGCCGAGCACAACCCTAAATTTAATCTGTTCACCATCTTTCTCCTTTCCCCCGCCCGCTTCCGACCCCACACCTGACAAAATTCCCTAATTTTCCCCTTCACAAAATCCCACCAGCTTAAACAAGAATCAAACTGTGCTTTCAAAGTGCTCCACCCAACATAAACATTCTTAAACACTTCACAAAATTCTGGATCTTTAAGATACGTGACATTAAATTTCCAAAACCCCGACCCGCGTCCCTTATCACCCACTGTGCACCCCACCGACACCAAGCAGTGATCTGAAAACCAAACCGGAGCCACTAATTGTGACCTGATCTTCTGGGCCGCTGGCACAAAAATAAAGTCCAGGCGGGAGGAAACCCCCCTCGAGTTCTTCCATGTGGCCCGGGCAGGATCTCCGCCTGCCACCAAAACCGCGTCTCTGAGGGCTACGGACTCCAACATGGCCGACAATTGACTATGTGACCTAACGTCCACGTTAAAGTCTCCTCCTACTAGCAACAGTCTATTTGTACAACAAAAAGGTTCTAGTAAATCAAAGAAACCTGCCCTCTCCGCAGCTACTGCCGGTGCATAGACACATATTATTCTGAAATGCAGGGCCCGCCACCTCCCGTCTACCAACAGGATCCTCCCCGGCATCACGGAGGACCACGATAAAATGGAGACATCCCATGACCCGAATAGTACCCCCACACCATCGCCTCTACCCCGTCCAGCAGACCACAAGGAAGGGCCCTTAGTCCAGTCATTCGCTATGACCGAGTCAGATATATCAGGCAACAGATTGCATTCCTGAACTAGAAAAACGTCCGCCAAGGACTGAGAGAGGGTCCCAAAAATTGCTAGCCTTCTCGGACGCCGGCGAAGTCCTCGAACGTTCAAAGTTAACACCTTATACTCTTGACACATAGTCTTTTTAGTAAAGGTGTGCCTGGACTATATCACGCGAGTCGGGACCGTACCTCATAAGCTGCAGATACCTCCTCCCTCGAGTGGAACCTCAATTCTGCAGCTCTGTGGGAGGCGCAGAACAGGTTTTCTCCCAGTAGCATCACCTCTCTCCCCGCGATGCCACGACGGCAGTATGAGCATTTGATGCACTTTTTGTGCCAATGTCGCCCCCAGCTGGATGTTGGTTTTTCCCCGGAGACATCTTTGTGGCACGCTGCGCACTCGATGTGACTACTCCCACCTTGCTGCTCCTGTGCGAGCGCCAACGATCCTCCCGTGCTGCTTCCCACCTCCGAGCTCGCTGTCTCTGGCACGTTGCTGATGGGTCCGCTGGAACTCAGCCCTGAGTCGACTTGGTCCTCACACGGTTGGCTGGCCTTTACTTTCTGTCCCGGAGAGGGGGGAGGTGAGTCTGCCTCAGGAACCCTCTCCGCCTTCCTCTTTCCCTTGGACTTGACCGTCGTCCACGCCAGGAACTCATCTGCGCTCCCAGTCTCCTCTGGAAGAGGAAACGAAAGGATGGAATCCCCTGGGGGGGGGGACACATCAGCCCAATCTCTTGACGCACCCAGATCTCCAGCCATATCCATCAAGGACTCTAACCCCGGCGATACCATCTCCAGCCCACCAGGGGAGCCCATCTCCGCCATCTCCACCTCACCGGTTTCTCCTTCCTGGAACACCTCCTTCACCTCTCTCTCGCTTGTCCCCTCTGTAGACTCCGCCTTTGCTTGTGGATCTTGAGGGGCTTCGAAATCGATCCCCGCCGTCACCTCCGCAAAAGTTGGCTTACGTTCCGGGCAGGTTCTGTACATGTGCTCAGAGCTCCCGCAAAGGTTGCAGCGCCTGGGCTTGGGACACTCTGAAGAAGTGTGGCCTTCCTCCCCACACATCCTGCAGCTTGTACCTGTGCAGTTCGTCTTTAAATGCCCCGTTTTGCCACAACGGCGGCAGTAAGCTGGCTGGGTTGGAAAATAAAGATAGCCCTTGTTTGGGCCCAAAGAGAAACTACCTGGGGGGTAACAGAGTCCATCAGAAGTCTCTTTAAAGCGCACCCAATACACTCTCTTGCCAACCCAGATCCCATACTTATCGAGCATCTTCCTGCCGTTGGCCACCGACGAGCAGTACCTTCTCAGGAAGTACAAGATGTCTTCCTCTGGCACATGTGGGTCATACATATGAACTGTCAAAGGAAGTTCATCTTTGGCGAAGAGTGGCAGAAAAGAAGTACCTTCCAGGTCTTTGTGATCCTTGTTGTTACAGCAGGTCTTGAAGAAGCCAGAGCACTTTGCTGGTGAAACGAAGGTCACATCTAGGAAGGAGCCGTCCTTGAATTCCTGAAGGCACAAGACGTCTTTCAGGTCGATCCTACACAGCTCTTTCAGGATTCTCTGCACCATCCAGTCTCGACCGAATCTTCTCTTCACCACGTCCTCAGCATCTGCTTTCAGCTCCACTCGAACCGTGTTTTTTAGCCGCGCCTCCCGGGCCGGACCAGCACCGCCTTCTCTCGCCATTGCTACACTTGATCTTAGCCAAAAGGCCGAGAAGCGATAACCTGTAAACTGCACGCCCACGTCACGCACTCCAAACAGTAAGTGCCACTCAAGGACGGCATGGGATAGCTCCGCCCCTCTCTGGCAGGTGGGACGTCTGGTTAGAGAGAACGACCTGAGACGAGACACTGTTTTTCGAAACACTCGGATATCAAGCAGCTTTGCAGGTGCAAAGCCGTCTAAAAAATTGCAATAACTCATCACAGTTCCCCTCCACGGAAATCTTTAGTAAAAGGCGAAAGATTTGTGCGTGAATGAAGAGAAACCTGAGCTCTGAAACCAAGCCGCCAACCTAACGAAGCTGCACCGGGACAGCCTGGAGGCGAGAAGACGGTGCACGCACCTCCATCATGCCTGTCCTCTAGGTGGCGATAAAGTATGGCTTTAGAGACAGCACCCCACCACAGTTTGCACCTTTTTTTTTTTTTTTTTTAAGTAAAATGGAGGGAAAATCGTTTTTACAAAAAGGGGCCCATCTGTTGGTGGAGAACTAGAATGCTCT
>JAOUQU010419658.1:0-10852 GCA_028566735.1 Ammoglanis amapaensis
TATATAACGTGGGCAGTGGCGTAAATAGCAAAATAGCAAGCAACCTGTCAGAAGAATAACTCCCTGTTTGGGAATCGAACTTGATCTTTGGTGGTATGAACACTGTGTTCTAGCCACAACACCAACAGGGATTTGGGAACCTATAGGGGGAAAATAACAGACAAAGAAATTAGAAAAAAATCTGGGGATGGTAAACCGGATGCTGCCAAAAGTCTTCCACACCTGAGAGAGGTGTTTTGCATGTCAGCCCGGCAGCCGACTGCTGGAAAGAACCCCTCGTTCACGAAAACAGAAAACAATATAAACCAAACCAAACTTGTGGGCTGCAGAGACATAAACAAAATACTGTCCCAAAACAAGCAGCTAAAGTATCTCCTTCTTTCTGATTGTTATTTGATCAACCGCTTTGAATGTACTTGGCCTATCTGCTGAATAGTAGGTTATCAGGCCTGAAGGCCTATCAGAAGAATGGAAAGTTAGTGCAAAACCCAACAAACCAAACTATCAATAAAATACAACATAAAACCTGCAACATAAAACATGCATGCGCTCATAGAAGCCTCAAAACACGGATATAATATAACTTCAGCATGGATGGCACACGACTTGCCACGGCAATGAGTTGAAATTAGGGCAAAATTTTATAGCGCACATATAGTTTTACAGCTACCCCTTGTGATTAGCAGGTTTTTAGATAAAAGACCCGCATATATCAATATCAGTGTAACCACTATGTGTCTCACAGGTTAAATCTAGTATGCCATGCAAGCTTATCCCTAACAATACCTATAGATAGAATGCAGCAAAAAGCTTTTACATTTAACAATGTATAAATGTTTTGTGCTGTGTTACTGCACATGAAGAATATGTTCACAAATACACACTGAAAGTTTAGTGGTGTTGAGCTTGTGCAAATTAGTAGACTCTTCTTTACTCCTGAACAGTATGAAACAGGTTCACCAGGGGAGATTTTAATGCAAAACTGGTCTTTATTATGTCACATTAACCCAGGAGTCAAAATAGCTTGTTATTTTTAAGAGTTTACAAAAAACTTATGAATGGATTTTATTCATATTAGGAGTGTTCAAAGTAACAGTAGAGAGAGAGAGAGAGAGAGAGAGAGAGAGAGAGAGAGAGAGAGAGAGAGAGAGAGAGAGAGATGTACATTTTGCATAATATGTCTTCTTTATATTATTCCTCCCACAGAAAATCTGAGTATAGAAGCCATGAAGCTTTTGCTGCAAACAAATCAGCATGATCTTTGAAGTCTACTCCAAATCTAGATATAAAAAATGGTAATTGAAGCTTTGCTATTTAATCAGTGCAAGCTTAGCTGCAGATACAACAAACTTAGGAACTTAGTGATGTAAAGCTGCATTGCTTTAATATTTTTTCTTATGACTTTTTTTTGTCTGGGCTGTTTTTCTAATTATTTAGGATTGGTATTAAACTTCTAGTGTGTAGTAGTCAATATGCCAATTTGAAGCTGGGTAATGGTGTTTTAAGTGAAGTTTCTTACAAAATGTAATAATAAATATGGTTACACTGACAGCTCTCTGGACTTTCCTGATTTAATAGGTCCCGATGATAGGATAGCTTTCTGAGGGCAATGTTCAGATTTCATTATGTGAAGTATTGATGTTCAATTGAAGCCAATTGAAGACATTTAATATTTATTTACCATAAATGACATTTGTCCGAATTATTACAAATAATTGAAAATTACCTTGTTGTTATGACGTATAATTTACATTGTTACAACGTCGGTAATAAATCATGGATTCATTTGATAAAATTTAATTTGTACAATACACAGTGTGCAAATGTGGTACTCCTCATATATAAACAATATACGTATACCGTTACTTAATAACCAAGTTCAGAACTTGCGAAATATGTCATTTGATTTTTGTATACAAAAACAGTTACAAGCTTTCCAAAAATAAAGGTACAATCTCAAGCAACTTTTTTACACACACATTTTTGATTCTCTTCCCTTTTCGCACAAACTGCCAGAGGCACACTCCATCATCCTATGTTCAACAACCTTGTAACATCTGTTCATTAGTGCTGATAGATGTAGAGACAAAAAAGGAGTAAAGAAGAAACAGATGATGAGCGAGACTTCTTGGTGTACCATTAATTTTAGCGGTGGTGAGATGAAGAAGACTGTCATGCCATTTTACTTGTGCTACTTTGTGATTTTAGCTGAAAAGGCGGTGGCAGCATTATGGCCAAATGGGTAGCTGTCACCTTACAGTAAAAGGTTCCTGAGTTTGATTTACAGATGGTGTGGTTTAGGTACTTTCAGTATTGTTAGCATGCTCTTCCTGTGTTTTTGTAACTTTGCTCTAGGTGCTCTGGTTTGGGAGGCCCAGTTCAAAAACATACAGTCAGGTTAATTGAATACATCGAATTGCCCTGGCTGAATGGATGTATGTATATGTGTCTGTCCTTGTAGTTTAATTTGCTTAAAGTTTGGTGAGCAAGAGATAGGATACATGAATAAGTGATCAATTATAAAGTTTAATTTTTTCTAAGTAGTACGATATTTCTAATTACATTTGCATTTTAATTAATATCTATTAAAGCAATTAAAGAAACCAAAATACAGTTAAAATGTCTAAAGTTTCGGTGTTGTATTGGGGACGAGAAATAAAATAAACAAAATACAAAAAACTTTAAAGCTAATCACTGCTGTGTTCAAAATGTAAAAAATCTATAACATACTTGGTAGTGTGTCTGTCAGTGACCACTACAGATTTTGGTGTCGCAATGCCTCCTTGCATGATGAAAGCAAAGGTCAGAGTACATCAGAGTATTGAAATGCCACATGGCACAGTTACACCATGTCTGTGCACCAGTCGACAAAGCATGGTTCATAAAGACAAAGATGGTAGTCTAGTGTAAATGAATTTACCATGAACAGAGTCCTGAGATTGAGAGGCAGGCTTTTTTAAATAACATTGGTATGTGACCTCACAATTGCACTTCTGGGTAAACAAATGTCACATTAAACATTGCATTAAAAATAGAATGTCACTTAAGTTTATTTGTGTGAGTCAAGGCAATATAGTAGACATGCATATGTTGATTTCCCTATTAAGATTGGACAAAAACACTGGAACATTTTAAAGGAAATACATTTATCAAGTTTTAACATCTTATGTTTTAACAAATAGTGCTCTGATGGGAGATAACTTGCAAAAATAACCCAGAAACATGAAAAGAAAAAAAAAATTGGTTGGCTGTCCCATGATGTCTCCATCAAATTAAATAGGACTGTAAGGCCAACTGAAACTTTCAGGGGGAAACAATGTCAAAAAAACACAGATAAAACATGAAGTCTATCTTAGTTTATTATTAGTTCTCATGTTTTGGGAAGAATCCACATTGAAATAAGGCTCACATGCCATTCTAGAGTGAAAGTCATTACCGATTTTAGGCGGATCTTTTATCTAAAGACTGCGTTATTTAAATAGTGTGCTCATTACAACTCGATCATTGCCATTTTAGCATTTAGAATTCTTTCTAATTGCGTCCTTTCTACTGATGCTGGCCATGGCTCTGATTGAGGAGAAGGAAGCTAGGACCCTAAACCTGCAACATATATTTGGTGCTTTTATCCATAGTGATTTACTGAGCATTTGACGGTTAAGAACTTTGCTCAAAGTCCCAACAGCAGCAATATGGCAGGGGTGGTGCTTGAACCAGCGACATGACTAGCACCTTAACATCTAAGTAACCACTAGCCCACACACGAACAGCATCTGCATGCACTTTTATCTACCTGCATTTTGGCGAATGTGAATCGACACTACAGTGAGACAAGCAGAGACATATTTTCCCATCTACGTGCAGCCAACAGAGGTTGTAATTGCATCAGTAATGAAAGAGAGAAGCCAGATTTGGCTTGTTATTGCAACCAATTGTTGTTCAGGTGCTACTCAGCCTAAGCCAAGAAAACAGAGCTGAGACTCCATGTGATGTACTTGAGATCTCAGCTCTGGTGTTCAGCACATGTCTTACTGCTGAGCCACATAAGTGTATATTTTGTACTACACTTATAGACTTCTGTTGGATGTACATGATTTCAAGCTCTTACATTTTACATTTATATTTTCATGTATTTATATAATGCATTTATATTTGCCTCTATTTAAAGCTAGATACAATTACAACAGAAAACAATTTTTGAGCAATTAAGCCTTGCTCAGGGGCCCAGCAGTGGCCACGTTTTTGCATTTGGGCTTGAACTTCCCAAGTACCTTAACCTCTAAAACATCACTGCCCATTGCATTCCATAAAAACAATCACATCAAACACAATTCTTTGGGACATTTCAGACAACTATTGTCACTTAAAAGGGCCATCATTGCATTAAGAAATAAATCATTGGATTTTATTGCACAAAAAGAAAGCAAAACATCAATTATATGTACATCTGTGACTTAGCTTTGGGAACCGGAAGCTGGTTTGCCTTTTTTTTTGTAAACAATGGATCTTAAGTTCTCTAATCATTCAGGATTACCCTGACTGTTATCTGCATGTGTGTGAAGCTACCAATAATACAGAAGCATATATAATAATTTTAGAGAGCAGATGCTCTCCATCAAGCTGATGTTTTCTAGATAATTCTTTGATTATTTCAGTAAAATGACCCTGAGCTTCATTATGTATTCACCACAACAGCATAGCTTTAAAGAATGTGTGTGTGCGTCACTGATATCGAGAGATGTATGAAGGCCATACAAAAACAGGGTTATTTTATAATTCATGCTATGATCAATGTAGTGAATCAAAATTCAACATACCAGAGTACTAATTTCTCATTGCATCAGGCCTGCTTTTCTACAACATGGAAGAGCTGGTTCCAGTATGCTTACTTTTATAAATAGAAATCAAATTGTTCGAACACCTAAAACGATGACAAAGAAGCCAGCAGGTAGACTTTAACTTATGTATACATGCATTAGTGATCACACCCAATGTTTTTGGATTTCATTTGACTTAGTTTTGTCAACATCACAATAGTGGCACTTGGGATATTCTTGGGATATATGAGTTGCCAACAAAATGATTGTTCATAATTCTACATTGGTGAGGTTTTTAAATGCTGTTTAAAGATTCTGATTGGAAGAATAGGCACTTGATATGTGGCCAACAATTTATTTAGAATTATGGAAACACCAGTAGCAGTTGAGATATTGACTGATATATATATAAATGGAAGAAAATGCATTAGTCGAAATATTTTTGAAAGGAATATATGCAATTACTAATGCCTGCAGTAAATTTAGTATATTTTAGCCAATAAAAAATTTCTTCTGTAAATGGAAATCCAAGTTGACCCTTATACAATGCAAAAATGTTTGATCAGAAATCTTTTTAATTGGTGGCCACAAAATCATTAAATAAATTGTTTACAATTTCTAGATCCAATCGTCAACCATATGGAGAAAAAAAATAAGAGAGCTGAAATGAGATGAGTGCTTGCAGCTTGCAGGGAAATGTGGTGTTAAAGAAGCCAGACTATTACTCCAGAAAAAAAAAATTGTTTAAGATGTGCTTGTGCACCTGGAGGTGACAAAAATGAAATTCAGGAATTAATGTACATTATTCCAAAAGTGTTTAATGGGGGACATTGAGAACTCCACACCAAAAATATCAAACCATTTGTTTTTGGAACCAAAGTTCACCAACACTTTATAATATTGATTTATCATGTACAGCTGCAAGGAGATGTCACATTGTAATGTCATGTGCATATTAAAGTAATAACTTTTACAGATTTTGTCACTGCAAAGATACCTGATATTCTTCACTGCTGACTTCACATGTGTTTCTATATGGAGACACCTTAGTGATAGGTTAAATGTGCCCTGAATTGTCATAGCAGAAGAATCCTCAAAATGGTTAGCTCTGTGCAGAGAGGGAAATGAGATGTAAAATTCTGGATACAAACCAAAAGAGTCTGTTGACAGCTTAAACATGCCATCTGGAAAGGGACTAGGGTTAGCACTGATCCAGTCCGTTTCACATCAACATGTTTACTATGTGCTGTGTGCATGGAACACCTGGTGGTAGATCATGGTTCATCGGAGAGATTTTATTTATTTATTTGTATGACTTATCATTTACAATGAGGTCAATCCCTTTATCTCTGCTGTAGACTGAAATAATTTGGATTTGGCATAAGGTTAGATTATCAATCTATCAACATTTATTTTTTCATTCTCTTTTAATTTCCAGCTTTTATATTAGGTATCTGGATCTGATACACAGTTCAGATAATATCAAAAGAACTTAAAACAGATGAAAGTAAATAAGACTAAATATTTAATTGCAAATACTTGGGTGTTAAAACCGCGTCAATCCTAATCAACAGGAACTGCTACTCTTTTATGCTTTCACAATGGTTTTGTTTTTTAAGTAGTGTTTGTTTTGGAGAGTTACTCCTCTTTAGCATTTACCTCAAAATATATGTTCTAAAGGCTTTAAGTCTGGAAATTAATTAGACTGGCCTTAAACCTCTCATGTCTTGTCTCTAATAAATGTTTGTAGTTTTTTGTGTGTTTTGGGTCATTGTTGTATGATGATGAATCTCATTCAGTTTTACTGAATCTTTCTTTAAATTTCAGCAAAATATTTCAGTTTTACAGATAAGCTTGTATGTTTGGGAGTCAGTAGATCCTTTCTTTTTACATACTTTAGCCTTATCATTACATTGTTAAAAGATAATCTTTGTCTCTTCAATCTAGAAAACTTTGTCCCAGAATTACTGTGGTTTGTCTTTGTACCTTTGTTCATCTTGACATGCAAGCTTCTGTATTGCATGCACTTTTGTTCATGAAGTTTTCTGTGAGTAGTAGACTGTGATACATTCATTCCTGGCATCTGGAGGATGTTGCTGATGTCACTAATGATTGGTTTAATGTGTTTCTTCTACAGTATAGACAATGGTTCTGTCATACTCACAAATGTTTTTTTACTCAGCCAGTTCCAGATCTGTAACTTAGTACACCAGGGATTAAGTTCCTTCTTGGGACATTCCAAACAATCGTATTGGCTATGGCTAATATTTCTGCAATGACTGTGATTGATGTTTCATGTTCTCTCAGTGTAACCGTTCCTTGTTTTTACCCACAGACAGTTCTATGATTTTCATTATTATTACTACTCATATATCACTATAAATTCACCAGCAAAAACCTAATCTGAAACTAAGTGAATATATTTGGTCACATCTGAACAACAAAACACACATGACAGTCACATGTTTCAATACTTTTGCTCACCAAAAGTGAGTGGGTTCATACAAAAAGAACCGTGTATCAGATCCAGATGTAAATACCTGGAAATACTAGCTGAAATATTGATTTCTTGTCTAAAATTCATCTTTTAATGTCAAACCTAAATGATCGTTATGCAGCAGAGATAAATGGATCGGCCTCAGTATTCCATTTTTTTGGAAGGGATTGAATATGACACATTATAAAGCTATTTGTTTTTTGACCATTGCTGTTAGAAGTTCAGGTAGTTTGTTTTTGTAAGAGAAGCCATTGTTATAGTATGAAAGGGCTAAATATGCAAACAATACTCTAGTTTATTCAATTGGTTATGGTCAACTTACCACACATCAAACTATGTTTTATGTGGCACAATAATGTAGAGACAAAAAACAAACCTGAAAACAGCACCACAAAACTATTTGAAGTTAAAGGCGTGCTTGTTTATTGTATCTATGTCAAACAGTCTTGTTACTTTGTAACATTTGTCTTTTAAATAGTTAAAGTTAGGAATTGTTTGACTTCAATCATAATTCTCTAGGAAGTTTTAAGTTTCCGCTTGTTTTGGTAGAGAAAAGAATAACTGCCACTGATACAAAAAATAAATTCATGAGACTGATCAATAAAACATCTTTATATTCTTGTATTCTGACATTTTTTTTATATTGAAATATAATTCAAAGTAATTGACTGAGAATGTGATATTATGCATTTATGATGTTATGTATTTATTAGTTAAGTAATTGGTTGCTGAACAACATTTAGGGCTAAGAATGTGGTTGCCATTTGTATTTAAATTTAATTCAGTGAATATTGTTGAAAATAACGGAATTTTATGTAAATTTTGATTAATTTCTGATTACTTAATTTGAATAGTTTGATGTGTATGTTGGCACAGCTGTAAGCCGAATCAGATCAGCTTTCAAATTAGTCTGGATCACATGGTGGTGTAATTTATTGGAACTCCTTGGAACAATCTGGAATATATATGGAATCTATGGAATATTTTGTAACCAAATGGAATACTTTAAGAACTATTGAGTTGGGTATTTTTGAATCAATGAATCACTTTACATTACTGCATCGACAGAAGTGTAAAATAAAAAAAAGGAAACATTGTCGATACAAAAACTGCAGCAGAAAAAAACAGTTCATTCTTAGTAAAACTGGCAATTTTATTATTCTGAAAAGCATAAATAGAAGCTTAACTGGTTCAAAATATTGTAATGCAAAAATAGGTAATATGCTAAAACGTGACACCAATATTAAAGTGGGCTGGGTATCTGTTATCATCCATCATTATAATGTGTAATTTCACATGGCAGATAATGAGCCCTTTCTCTATCAGCAGAAGAAGTGAGTGATTATTTATCACATTCACATGCAATCTACTATTACACCCATTCAGTGACATGTACACATTGCACCTCATTAAGACTCCATTACACCAGCAGTGCATTTTAAAACCTTGACTCCTTGTGAAACTCATGAGGTGAGGAAATGTTTGACATTACTGGGTCAACCAAAACACCCCCTTCATAGTTATCTGATTTATCACTGTCATTAAACCTTTTTCACATCTCCGAAGTGTCTAAGATTGCTAGCAGGGTTAAATGAGATATGATGTGGAATATATATTTAATATAATATAAATACATATCATCCTTTAATCAATCCAAGTATTTAGGACATCTGAAACTGTTCATTACTGTCACTTAGCAGTTTGTGACAAGCCTATCAAGACCTTGAGATACATATGTAGAATGGATTCAAAAGCTGCAGGCTTTGCTATAACCCACACAGCTAAGTTTATTAAGAAGCTGCCTAACAATTAATTACTCAGTTATGGAAGAATTGCCACCATACAGAGAGCAATGCAGACTCACTGAGCTTTCACCATGTGAAATGAGCTATTTAACACACACTTAGATAAATAAAGATAGGCTAAGGCAACAAAGGATATATATGTTCCATATATGTTCTACTATCAAAAGAAGTACCATTTGTCTAAAGATTAGAATTTGAATAACCAATCTTCATTTTTTTCTTTTATTTTCTTATTGGGAGTTTATTTAAAAAATACTTTGTATAGAACTACAAAGCATGTGAGCTGAACAACTCTAACAGACTCTCTCACTTTTAGATCTAAATGTCCCTGGTGGATACCACTAACCTTCACGCAGCATGGACCAAACCAAACAAAGGGCAGAACCAACGCAGCGTTGTAATGATGGGCTTTGCATGTAGGGCGAAATGACTGCACTAGTACAGGCAAAACATTAGCTACTGACACTGAAGTTCACTGAAGTCTGAATTTTACACTGAGTCTAGTGTGAGAGTCTAAAAGTCATGTGTGTGTGTGTGTGTGTGTGTGTGTGTGTGTGTGAGAGAGAGAGAGAGAGAGAGAGAGAGAGAGAGAGAGAGAGAGACAGAGAGAGACAGAGAGAAACTATTCTATGACTCAAACTTCAGAAAAATACTTTTTCTGTTCTAACATCACTTTACCTCTGTGCACAATGCAAGCTTTACACGACACAAATAGCAAATTTCATTTACTTAAGACCATTATGTAGCTTGGCTTTTTTCAGGACAAACATTGCCAATGACCCTGTGTAGTCAACAAAATCAAGACACATCTAGGTCCAAATGCATTGATGGATTTCTGTCTGTTCACTAGTCTTTGCAGAGAATGAGAATTAAATGGCAAATTTACGTGAATCACTGCTTGAAATTGCCATTATGAATTAATAAACCAGCTTTCCGTTTTCTCTTTAAAATATCCCACGAGGTTGGACAACATAGACCCGTTTTTTTTTTTTTACATTTACATGATTTTCTGATGTTTATATCAATACTATGCACAGATCAGAAGCTTTACTTTAAGACATTCAATTTAGTTTTGTGTTGCTGTGGATTTGTGATTGTACACTATACTTTTGCTAAGATATTTACAGATAACCTTCTCTGATACTATACTAAACAGTAAACATTAACTTCTTCACAGGTTATTGATTAAGATATGATTTATACAAAGCTAACAAAACAGCATATTCTAATAAGTTTTATATATTCATTATATCCTAATAAAACCTTTAAAAAAATAAAAGCAGAAGGGTTCGTCATGTAGAACACATCTGAAAATAGTTGCACCAATGAGAGATATAAAGGATTTATCCATAACTTCGTTCCAGTGAATGACAGAAGAATAAAAAATACACGATATTTTATTAAGCACATTTTATATATTACATGCAGTTAAGGGGATTGAATAGACCCTATGCCAAAACCTAATATTAATATAGCTCTGTCAAAGAAAATCCTTTACATACACTAAGCGCATACAATCAATTTGGTCTTAGTAACCACTTAGTATGTAAGTATGTAAGAACGTGTCACCAATTATCTTTTCCAATAATGCTATACATGATTACATTATTTAACATTGATAGCATTTAGGTTCTGAAATGCAACTATTGTTGGAGATGTTGTTAGAAATCCCGTTCGCGTTCCGCCGACGGGATCTCGTTCGAACAATCCCGTTCACACTACTCTCGCGATATCAC
>JAOUQU010419668.1:0-10852 GCA_028566735.1 Ammoglanis amapaensis
TTCCTTTGTGACGCCGTTCAAATTAAAAGTCCCAGAAGTCCTTTGACGAAACGCAGCGTTTTTCTTTCCTGCAACTAATCGACCAATGGAATTTGTCCGACTAGTAATTTTTCCGGTCGACCAACGATTAATCGCGGTCAGCCCTAATAATTTCATCACCATATTAAGGCGTATAGTTTTGAAAAAGAACTGCAATAACCATTGTATTTTAGTAAATTATTTTGGCTAATCTAGAGTGCTTTGTAATCCTTTCGTTATTTAAGGGAAAGCTTGCGCTTGTTTGAATTTAACCAATTGAGCCCTTTAATAACCCACCTTTCCTAGCACAGAAGCATTAAATCAGAGTTTGAGTTTGGATATCTTTGCCTGATTCTTTGCAACACCCCTCCCTCTTCTTTGTTACCTACAGCAGAGCTTAAATGAACTCCATATGACTTTCAGAGCTGCATGTTAGCAAATCGAAAAATCTCTCTTGAGCCAGGCCAGCTCTTTCATACTACTCATGCAAAATTTTCCATTGTTTTTGGAGCTTTTGGTCTCGAGAATAGGTGGGGCTAGAGGTGGTCTTGGTATATAGCATTGCATTATATTGTCTGCTTAGGTCTCAGTCTAATATAGCAGATAAAAACAACATGAAGACAAAGATTGTAACATTTGTTTTGATTGACTGACTGATTGTCTTCTTTCTCCACTACCCTAATGAAAATACTATGTATTGACTTTTTAGATTTTTTTTTCTAAACTATCCTTTTTACTGTCTCGAATATATTGTGTAAATGTAATGTAAGTGTCTATCTATCATGTAAACTGAACTGTGTTTACGTTTATCATTGACACTCAAAGTATTAATAGAAAACTTCAACGAGCAAACTTGAATTATCTAAAATGTCTAAGATCTATGAATCCAAGACCACTGTTAAATCACTTTAGTATTTAACTTGTTTAATGGAGAGTGAAAACATCTACTGTTCATATTAACCACAAAAAGCTTTTGGGTTTTTGTTTTGGTTGACACACCAAGGTTTTCTGATCGAACTGTGCATGTCTATGCAAATCGAAAGCATCCAGCAGCAATTAAAATCCCTCATTTGTGGTGATACAGAAACAGCTGCATCGACTCCAACATGTCTTTTAAGGGTAGATTACAGCCAAGGTCTCTTTTACACTCCAAATAGAGAGACAAATGCTCAAAGAGAGACAAATACCTGGTCACATTTGCTATACCAGTTAAACTTGCACAGTTTTTTTTAAATATGAGACAATTATAGAAGAGATAGCAGCTCAAAAACTGTAACCCAGCAGTTCAGGAAATGGCTAATGACTAGTAAACAAACAATTTGCTCTTTGATGGGGAAGGAAGACAAGTCATCCAAAGGCTACATCAAATCATTTGTTAGAACTGTATATACTTCTGTAAATGTTTTAAAGATTGTACAGAGGAATGCCTGCTTTATAGATGAAAGACACTGGCTCTAAATAAACTGCCTTCCAAACTGAATAAACTGCATTTACTGAGGTCATTGAGCTCATGTCGGTTTTCTTTGGCGTTGCTGACTCGCAAAGGCTACTTTAAAAGCCAAGGCACTGTTGCTTTTAAAACCTGTCTTCCTGCATGTGATATTTTCCAGTTACTGGTTCAATTCTGAAGGGCTTTTGACCCAGTAGCAATTTTTGTGGTAGAAAGGGTGAGCAATGATAATGCTCCTCTTGATGGTTGGGCGCAAAGCTTACTCCGATCGGGGCTAAATTTAAACTTGTGGACAGACGAGGCCCATCTGACAGCCTTGCCTCAAATCCACTCGCTGCTTATCCATGCACTTAAGCAGTGGCTTGTAAGAATATCTGGGCAGGATTAACCCTAATAATGATAAATGGAAGCTAGTGGCTGTAATTTAGCATCACACACGAGTGCTACACACATGCCTGACCTCTAGGTGAAGCAAATATGATATAAAGAACAGATGGGTGGTGAATTAACGAGACAGACATAAAATGTGTCAAATATCATGCAACCTAAATGGAAGTTTTTCCATAGACTCAAACAGAAATTTACTGAAATATTTCATCATGTGTCTTACCAAAATACAATGGTGGCTTATTTAAAGGCCTTGCTCATGGGTCCAACAGTGGCAACTTGGAGGAAGTGGGGTCTCAACTGGTGACTTAGATTCAAGTGGTGACAGACAGGGCGTTGTGGTTAAGATACTTTAGGCTATTCTGTGTGTATCGCGTTCTATATGTATCTGTGTACTCCAGGTGTACTTTTGGTGAGGTGAATTGGAGGTACAAATTTGGCCATAATGTTGTCATTAACTTTGTAACGTGTGTAACATATAACGACCGTGTATTAGTAATCCGTAGGACCTTGGTTCAAACCTTGCTAATGTTAGCTTGCTGCTGTTGGAAGTCTGCCAAATGCTGACAATGTCTATCAGATGTAAATGCCATCAGCAAAGTTTTTTTTTTAGTTTGTGTAGCCACTGATGCACCACTGCTTTCATATCACTACATGGAAATCTTCTTCCCCTTAAAGCTTCAGTAAACAGTTTAAAACCATCCAGGCCAAATCCAGGATATATGTTCTCTCATGCTTGACCAATTTATTGTTCCTCCTTTTCTCATAATTTCCCTTAAAATGTAATAATGTAAAAAAGGTTGTAAATATAGTTGATTTAGGACAAAAAAAAGCTCATACCAGTATGCACATACATAGAAAGAACATACACACACTAGTGTGAACATAATGCTTCTATTTGAAAGTTAACTTAATCTGATAATCTCGATTTTCACTAAAACACTCACTTATTGACTCAACAAATGAGAAATAAATCTTAAAATGTATGAATGTTACTCTGAATATACAGCTGTCACCCTTGCTTTTGTTGTTTTCCTGATTTAGTTTTTGTTTGTGATTCGAATCATGTATTTACCAAATGTCATATTGTACCCAAGTGCATTTTCTGTTATTTGATGACATATTAGTCAGATGAAGATCTTGATCTGTTGTGATAGGCATTACTACTATATAGATATAGAAGTCAGGATTTAAGGTGGTTGTCATACATACAGTTTCTATAACCATACAAGATCATATGTATTACGTCTTGAGTCTAAAACACAATTAAAGTTAAAACATAGGCAAAATAAAAGGATTATATTCCACCTTTGTAGTAGCAACATAATGTTTCCCAGCATATTTTTTTTATTTCCTGGACACCAATAGATTGATCGAAGATGCCCGCTGGTATTTTAACTGGGTCTGATTCGAAAAGTGCTTTATAATGAAGTTGTTATGCTTTAGATTTGATTCTGCACCTTAATGGAAGTCAAGACAAGATCCGAGAATAGGGTTGATGTGATTTTTTGGTAACCTCATAGCAGATTTTTCTCGTAACACTATAGCGGCAGCTTTCTGAATGAGCTGCAGCTGTCTAATAGTCTTTTTGGGAAAGGTAATGAGACAATAATAGTAATCCAGTATGAAAAGCTTTCTGTATGTTATATTTCTATACTAGGAATTGCATGTAGTTATAGTATTCAGTAGTAAGGGCACTTTTTATTAATTTAAATTAGCTACACATCAATCGAAATCCATAGTGACCCAATCCTGGGTATTAAATTCAAACTCAACAGGCACTTTTTATCATACCTGAGCAATAGAAAGCCGGTTGGGAAATAAAATTCTTGTCAAAGCAGCCTCGAGTCATATTGTGTGCTTGTTGTACTTGTACAACCTTTCAAAGAATCTAGTTCGATAGCACATGGTAAGATAAAGTTTCTGAGCTACAGCTAGTTTGTATGACCTATTGTTGGGTTACAACATAAATAAGTCATTGGAAACCTAAAAACCTTTTAGTATTGTATAAACGTCAACCGGAGACGTGTTCAAGGTGTGTTGTTACGATGATTACTAAGGAGCTGTCACAAAAGCTGAGGGAAATGATAATGTCATTACACCAAAAAAGCACTAGGTATATACGATTTAAAACGTAAAACATTTTTAAAAACACCACTGAGTATTGTTTGAAATCAGACTTATAAGGCTAATACTGTCCTAAGACTTTAGATGTCATTGTGAACAATAAAGATGAACATTTGCACCACCATATCAAAGCCTACATATTCCTTTGAATAAAATAAACGAAATTTTGCCCTAAGTAATGGCACTGGTTCAGCAATGGTTGTCACTAACAATTTTCAGAGCTTTAATAACAGTATTGTTGCAATTGTAACAAAGTAGGATTAAAAGTCTTTCAATAGTCTAGAAGGAGCTTGTAAAGTTTGAGGCAGAGAAGACTAGTACTAAGCCTTGGGGCACTCGGCATGAAAAGATCTCATTGATTCATAATTGCCTATGTTGACAGAATAGTCTCTTTTCTCTTTTCAGTGTCAAATAGTACTACCCAATTTTCCAGTCTGGTGTCTAAGTGTCTGTTTATGATTAACAGTGTTAACACATTGGTCCTTAAGACTTAAACTTAACTGTTCACTTTTCTTTTTTGTACACACACCAGTTCTCAGTATATCCCATGCCTCTGATTTGAAGAGAATCAACAAGTTATTTTATGTTTTTCTTTCTAGTAAATATGATAAATGTGTGAATGTCACAGGGTAAAAGAGTCCATCATTTTTATAAGTATGTTTCCAAGTGTGTGTAAATATGTCTGCGTTAACAAATGTCTGTAAAGAGTGGTTTGACCAGGACCGTGAAAGGCTCTTTCATTAAACACATCTAACCAGCAGACCAAATAAGGGCAACACTGCACCCTTACTGTTAAACCACCAACTCATCAGCAATAACACCCCGACAGACTTGCATCTTTAACATGAAGTGGTGCCCGCTGTAGACTGAAAATATTTGGGTTTGACGTTACAAGATTAATATTCGCTTTTATTTTCAGGTATTTACACCTGGATCTGATACACAGTTCAGAAGATTGTACCTTTTTGTCTGAAGCTAGCCATTTTTATGGTGAGCAAAAGAACTGGTGCAGATACAATTGAAACAGATTAAAATGAATATGTATAAAGACAAAATTGTTTGATAGCAAGAAATGCATTACAAAAGCTTCATTCATGTGCCGTTTCATGTAGTTAGTTTGAAAAGCAGGTAAAATGTTTCTTCTATAAGGTTTGGAATTGCATTAGACCCATCTAAAACTTTCCACATTTTACCCCGGATGAACTCTTTTGTAGTTTAGGTGTGTTTTGGGACGTTATCTCGCTGGATGATGAAGGATCTCTCAATCAGTTTGGGTGCATCTTGTTGAAAATGTTGCTGTAGACGTGAGTTCATTACACTGCTGCAGTCATGTTTGACATTATGTGAGAAGATTAATGAAGCTCTTAGAAGAAGCCAATCCATGACACCTTCCACCTTTCTCTAAACGTATTTCCATGACATTTGTAAAGGTTATTATTTGTTTCATCAGTTCATAAAACTTTGTCCCAGAACTCCTGAGGCTTGTCTCTGTACCTCTTGCCAGGTTGTGTTCATCTGGCAAAACTAGTGTACTTTTGTTTATGAAGTCTTTTGTGCACAAAGTGCTAATGTTTGTGCTAATGTCACATGTTATTTTTTTAACCAACTGCTTATGTTTTTTCATCTATTCAACATCTGTAACTTAGTATATTAGTGATAAAATTCTTTTTCAGGTCACTCCTAACAACTGTCCTGGTTCTGGCTAATATTTGTGCAACGGCTGTAAATTATTTTCCATTTTCTCTCAGCTTAAACGTTGCTTGTTATATACAGCTCAGGTTTTTGTGTTGAAACTACTCTAATTATAAATGCAAAATCTGCACATGCAAAAACAAACCTGAACCTGAGTGTAAACATTCAGCACTATAAGTGTTCTGAAAAATGAATGTTAGAAGACACACATGGACAACAAAACACACCTGACAATCACATGTTCTACTATTTTGGAACACAACGAAAATGTGTTTTTCAGACAAAGGATGCTGTCTTCTGGGACTGTGTTTTAAAATTTGATGTAAATACTTGAAAAAAAAGCTGAGAATTTGATTTATTATATAATTACTATTACTACTACTACTACCCGAATGCCTTAATTCTACAGCAGATATAAAGGATCTACACATATGCCCCTGAAACCAATATGGTTTGCTCAAGGACCAAGCATTAGATGCACAATATAGTCGAGATTCAAACACACAACCTTTTAATTGATATTACTAATCTTTACCCATATGTGAAAAAAGCATTGTGAAAGGTCTTCTCATATGGTGGATATTGTTGGAGCTGATAAGAGCATGCAATTTTATCATTTATTTCAGTTCACGGTCACAACTGCACTATTAAAATTGTTTACAATATAGATTATTGCTCAATAATTGTTTTTGTTTTTCTGCTTTTTTACAGGTAAGATTTGAGTCTTCTCATCCGTACATAATCCAGCGTGTAAGTAGTTTTAAGAAATGTGCTGACGTCAAGGTATTCATACTGATGATCTCTAAAATCTTCTGGATCATGTTATTTTGACAAAGCCTCAGGCAATCTGCTAACACCAAAATGTGTCGGTGTGTACACAGAGTTAAACAATTACTACCCACTTTGTCATAATCCTAGTGTCAGTCAAACCGAGCCCATGGTTGCTGGCATAAATCAGTTGGATATTACATTGCTTTGATGATCCATCTAACATCCCTCACGAACATCTGTGATTTCCAACAGACACACAAACACTATCAGCTCAGCTGTAATAGATAATAAACCGTTATTGAAAGTATTGTAATGTCATTTGATTTCTGCTGGTATTGGTACCTGCTAAGAATTTTCTCTAATTATTTGTTATTGCTCAGGAAACAATTATTTATCCATAGTTTGCAAAATTATGGGACAGTGGTACTTATTGGTTAATGTATTGTGCTAATAATTACTGGTTCAAGCTCAACTTGAACTAAGAGTCACCATGGAAGGGCATCTAGTAGTAGTATTAGTAGAACTGTATAGGGCTTTCAGCACCGACTCGTCTTTGTCAAAAAAGTCACTCGTACTAATATTTTGTTGGACTACCTTTAGCTTTGTTTACCGCATCCATTCACTGTGGCATCGTTTCCACAAGCCTTTGCAACATCACAAAATATATTACTGCCCAGAGATGCATTAACATTTCCCCCATATCTTGTAATGATGACTGGAGATTTAAACCACTGAACACTCTTCTCTAGCACGTCCCAAAAGTTATCAATGGGGTTTAGGACACTGTGGTGGCCAATCCATGTGAGAAAATAATGTCACTTCATCTTTTCTATTCTAGTTTGACGAATCATGGCGTTGTCGTCTTGGAATATGGAAAATAAAGCCATCATAGAAGTAAAAAATGATGGAATAAAATTTATGGAAACCTAGTTGTTGAGTATATTTAGGTAGTCGACTGGCGATTTTTAAGGCACATAACGTTGCTGAACCTCGATCTGAGTAACAGCAGCAACCCCAGATAACATTATTAACACTATGATATTAGGTACTAGGCCATCTCTCTGGAGCAATGGAAATAGGGCATCTGATAAGTCTATTCATTTATGTTTTGTGACAAATTGAAGCTGATTTTGCTGGGTATTCTCACAGACAAGTGGTTTTCTTAAGGCTGCACAGATATTTTGTCCCAATCAATTGTGTTCTCTCCAGATTGTGCAAGGTCATTGTATGCTCCGTCTAGATTATGCAATTTCTCTAATGTCCTCTCAGCCTGATGCCAATAATTTGACTATTCTGAAACAGAACATCAGCCTTTCCACGACAATAGGATCTGTCTTTTGATGTGCTTGTTTATCAAATAAGCTGCAACTGCATCAATTAGCTGAAACATAATCACTGTGCAGTATGGATCCATTGGGTGGTTATTACCTATTTGCTTAGTTAAAATCCCAGAGATAATTTTTTTGCAAGAAAGTGAACACGAGATTTTTTTTGTTCTTGGACACACTTGCTTCAAGCACTAGACTAGCTTTAAATGACAAATCACTAAAATATAAGGTTTCTTGCTATTTACTGTTATTTCTTAAGATCTATTAAAATATGCATTAAATGGTCTTTTGCAACTTTGTACTACACAACTATTATATTAGGATTTTAGTAGGTAGACTCTGGCTCTAAGACTTTGTTCTCTTCTTGATTCCACCTACTCTACCCTGTAGCCTTTACATGAATACTCACCTAGTTTATATGTTTATATTTTTATATACAACACAACTACAGACACCATAAGCAAGCAAATCTATAGGTACAAAAACGAATCCTGGGAAGAGGTGTAAACTATTCTCAAAGTGGTGCTTAGTGTGCGTTTCCTGTGCCGGTTTCTTTCTGGAGCACCTGTTTCCTCGCTCTGGATTAACACACGCAACTGGATGTGTATTGGAGATACACAATTTTTCATGACTGTGTTCGACATCAAAAATTATGACAGTATAGTTGTTACCAGTTATTGTGTGACATGTGCGCACTACTGCCCCCTAGTGTGTGCTCAGTAGTGTGTATAAATGTGTTTCAAGGCACAGATTGGGTCACGTGTAGAAAATTAATTCTGGTGCGTGCATGCGTGCGTGCGTGCGTGTGTGTGTGTGAGAGATAAAAACAAAAGTATTCTAAATTGAAATAGTAGCTATATGCAAAGAAAATATAGAATAGCATTAGCTATATTATTAAGATTGTAATTAATGTCAATTTATAACTGTAGCTACTTACATGTATGGAATTAGTGTCAATAGGTGTACATTGTGTAACCCATGGTTTCGATAATATTCAAATCAAATTCAATTTTGTCATTATACATATACAGATGTACAGTACAATGAAATGTTTCTCTTCGCATATCCCAACTTGTCTTGAAGTTGGTCAGAGCGCAGGGTCAGCCACAGTACGGCGCCCCTGGAGCAGACAGGGTAAAGGGCCTTGCTCAAGGACCCAACAGTGTAGCGGAGTGTAGCAGAGCAGTTATTGACAGTGCAATTAACAATATGACATAATTGGATAATCAAGTGTGTAGTTCAGGTTGTTCTTGGAATTTGCAGTGTAGTTTTGCCCATTACTATAATATTTGCATAATACAACATGACAAGCAAATCTGTTTGCTAATGTTCTAGTTATAGAATGGTTTGCATAACCAGTGTTTAAAAATAAACTGAATCCACTATCCAGGTATTTCAATTTTGCATTAAATAACACAGAGATTTGACATCATGCAAAAGATTCTGATTGGTAGTTTAAATGAAAGTGCTCTGAACAGAAGTTGTGCATATCTATATGGAATATTGCTGTTTTGTCACACTGGTTTGATGAAGTTTAGGGTGGAGGACTGTTCTCTAAGGCATGCACATTTGGTTAACCGCACACAACACTCCACAACTATTCAGTTTACATAATCTTTCCTCAGACAGTACCTAGGAGGACATGCTTGGCTGGAAATAAGATAGATTTAGATTTAATGTAACCGCAGGAGAATAGGGGTGGTGGAATAGGTGGGTGGAGGCATAGACCCTCTCTGCAAGTGTAATAGGGCTTTTACATTTAATAGTATTTCTAGGAAACAATGGTGAAAAGCTGTGAAACCCTGCAATGGATTAGTGCATAGTCCAGAACAATTCATTCTATACACTTCATTTTCCTGCTTTTAAATCATAAACTTTACTTACTGTGTAAATTATTCCACCCATTAACAGGCTGCATGTACAGTAGATATACAATGATTTACATTTTGTTCTAGTGTGTTATGTGTTGTGGCTTTATCCAATATTCAATTCATTTTTTCAAAAAAGATGAAGCCACACCAGCTAGACCAATTATATTTAGACTCTGAAATTAGAAGTGCTATTGGCAAGTTTATTGGAACTGTAATGCCAGAGCCCATGAGTCTAAGAACAGTGCGTCAAGCCTCCCATTTCACTTTGTTTTATTTCCAAACCTCTGTGTACCTCGCCCAGACCACACAAACGTTTCTGTAACCGCTGTCCTGATTATTTTTTTCCACCCTCAGTTCATCTCCTACAGCGAGCCAGGCTCTTACATTAGCAAAGCCAATTAGCACAATCGTCCAGTGTCTATTTATGCCGAATGCATTGTTTATGCGTTTGCATATCTGTGTAATTTGAGGTGAGCCAAAGCTACCTAGGTCAGCACAGCCACTCATATCACGCACAAATTTGCTTTTGCGAGACATTTCCCAATGTAATTGTGTATTTGAGAGCTGGGCTAGTTTGTGTCTGTGGTAAAGGACTTCTGGAGATCGCAGGGAAAAGAAAGCCAAGGGATAGCTGATGCAGAGAAACAGAAGAACTCTGGATACGATTTTAGAAACGTGTGTGTGTGTGTGTGTGTGTGTGTGTGTGTGTGTGTGTTTGTGTTTGTGTGTGTGTGTGTTGTTTAAGCCAGCAAATGATTTTTCTCTTGTGTGGATGTTTAGTTCTAGCTGGCTAATGCCTGTTTCGCTGCTGTTGTATGGCATCTGTATTTCGAACAAGCAGAAGCAGAAGTCTGTCAAGCTGTTTTTAAAGCAGTGATTGTTTAAGTTGTAAAGATCTGCTACAGCTGTAGGGAATAAGAGGAAAGTATAATAATAGGAAGAGTGGACTGCTTAAGAGCTGCCGTGTGATTCCATTTTCATCTTCAGGTCTTGATTTCTAAAAAATATATATTCCAGTGCAGTAAACTAACAAAACTTAATTTAAACTTAAACTACAAAGTTTTGGCAGCAAATATGGGCTACTTTTTTATTATTTGAATTTGTGATTCAATTTTAAATGGCTTATGTAGCGTATTTACTAGGGCTGACCGCAATTAATCGATTATTCGTTGGTCGACCGAAAAAATTACTAGTCGGCCAAATTCCAT
>JAOUQU010419689.1:0-10849 GCA_028566735.1 Ammoglanis amapaensis
CTTTGACGAAACGCAGCGTTTTTCTTTCCTGCGACTAATCGACCAATGGAATTTGTCCGACTAGTAATTTTTTTGGTTGACTAACGATTAATCGATTAATCGCGGTCAGCCCTAATATGTGATGTTGTGCATGCTCGGTTTCCAGATATCAACAATTATCTCACTGAAGGGAATAATCACCTGATCTGTTTTTATTCATGGTTATTCATCTTGCACAAATGTATACATGATAAAGCTTACTACGAACTCTGAACATCCATGGAGTTTCAATTGGAGAAACTTTTCCTTCTCTGAAACCAGTCAAGACTTTCCATGGCTGTGGGTTTGCGATCATCGTCTTGTTTAAATGACCACCTTACATCTTCATTATCCTGGTAAAGCAGTATGTATCCTGGAACATGTGTCCTTTCATTCTTCCTTCAGTTGTATAAAGTGAACCAGTGTGGTATGATGAAAAGCAGCTCCACATTATGATCTTCTCCCTTCCAGACTATGCTTTGTATGGTTCCGTTGGGGTGATATGCAGTACCTTTTTGACCTCCAAACTTGTGTGTGTATTATTGCATCCGGAAGTATAGTTCAATCAAACCAGCCTATATTGTCCCAGCATTTCACAGACTTGTTTAAACTTTAAACTTACTTCAAGATGTTCTTTCTTTAGCAATGGGCTATGAATGGTGAATCGTGAGAGATGCTTACAGGACATGGTGGTTGAGTGAATAATGTATTTACTTATTTGAAACGTTTAAACCTGCCGATTCCAGGTCTTTCTGTAGCTCTCCACAAGAGTTTCTTGGCTCATGGTCAACTATTCTGATTCTGTTCTATTATTTTACTCTCCGGTCTGAAATCTTGCTGGGAGAACCTGGTTGTGGACAATTCAAACCTTGAGTATTTCCAACAGAACACCATCGGAAGAGAGCTGACTGGTTTTATCTATCATGAGACGTTTCTCGTGTGAAATTTTTTTTTTAGTAGACCAGGTTGCACTAAGGGTCAGGATTGTTTTCTAATTACTGATCGAATTTTAGCCGGTTTCGTGGTTTTTTGCACCTTTCTTCATTCAAGCGTTCAATACTTTTCCCTGTGTCATTTCTCATTAGTGCAATGGACTTGATTTATGGATGTCTCTGGTTCGATTGCTTTGCATGTGTGGACTGGATGGGTCGTTACAGACATAGGGTAAGAATTTTATGTCAATAGGACCTTTAGATATATTTACTTAGAGAATTGGGGACATGATCAATACCATATATGGATATAATAGAAGAATAAAAATGTATTTGTCATAACACATATACAGATGTACAGAACAATGAATCTCCTGCGCATATCCTAACTTGTATGGATGTTGGAGTTAGAGCATTTTACCAGGGTCAGGAATAATATGGCACAGGCTGGAGTAAAGGTCTCGCTCAAGTACCCAACAATGATATCATTTAAATCCGAGATCTCTTAGATCCCCCACAACTTTACTCACTAGTCTACATTTAAATAAAAAGTGACAACGCATGCCCTTCACAGAGAGTGTAAAATACAGTAATTAGCAGGTCGGGTGATTATTCCTCTTTTATGAGCTGTGATTGAAACTTTTTGGGGTGGAGATTTAATTAAGATCTCGTCTCGTCTTTATAAACAAACAGACCGGCGCTTGATTTATTCTCTCCTCCGGGTGGCGGCGAGGAGCCTGATTAGCTGTCAGTGCAGAGACGCTGTGGGAGCGACGGATATCTCCTCGACGACGGAGGACGGGTAGGATGAAGTCGTTGTACCACGATGTACAGCAGTGGCTCTTAAATAATCCCGATAAGTGTGGCGCTTATTTATATGCTAATTCTGAGAGGAAACACAGACATCAGTGCTTCTTCAGTCGAGTGCTGATGAGAGTCCCGAGTGTTCCAACGCTTTTTCTGGTCCTGAGGTGAAAATAAAAGCTCAACATCTCCAGATTGGAACCATTAGATGATTAGCATTCGCTCTGGAATACCAAAGACGCTCTGAGATTGTGCTATTGTCCTTTTTTGGACTGCTGGCGGTCAGATCCATGATCTGCTCTTGACGAGAGTTCTTCGGATCCTCAACTGGATCTAAATCAAATTGATCCTTCATATGTACCATCAGATCCCCATCGCTCACACACACACATACACACACACACCACCAGATTTACATTTAGTCTGATAGATCCTTCATTTACACCCACACCATCAAATTATCCAATAGATCCCTCAAATACACCATCAGATCCAGATGTAATCTAACAGATCCCTCACATGTTGCAGTGCTGCAGAACTTTGGCAGGGTGGTTTAAATATTTGGCTAATCAGTACACATTATCATTATCGGTTCTAGCTGATGTTTTTCTATCTGGAATGTGTGTGTGTGTGTGTGTGTGTGTGTGTGTGTGTGTGTGTGTTCATGTACAATTGTGTGTTCTGGTGTTCTTGTTGTGACTCGGTTAATTAATGCCCAGCGCTGCCAGCGCTCGTTGGCTACGGTGGTGGCGGCGGGCACATAGCAACAGACTTATTAGCATTCAGTTCATGGATTTGATTTGTGGTTATAAGAAGCTGCCAAATCCTGATAGGCCACGCCCGAGTGCCTCACACTAAGCCCTCATTTATTAGGAGCACAGGGGCTTCAACATCAAAAAATAGATCACACCCTATCTAGCCTGCTTCTGGCAGATAGGGAGTGGTCGCTGGCACAGGGGCATGGCATGGCATGGCCAGCATCAAAGACTCTTTGGTCTCTCTTTGTAGGACAACGTGAAAGGCTAATCAGGCCTTGACATCGTCAACGCTGATAATGTGAAATCATAGTGTTCGTGGTAATCCGGCTCTTCAATGGTCACATGATCATTAACTTCATCACATTTCCGTTAATTAGTTACTTAATTTTCTCCTAATGAGCAACAAAATCTTTGCTCTTAAGTTAATAAATAAATAAAAATAATATATACAATGTATTTAAAATTCATTATTATAATAAAATATTTAAATACTCAAAACTCCTAAATTTATTAAAAAAATATCAGCTAATTAATAAGTATTTTAATTAAAAATAAGATTAATAATAACAATTTTAATCGATATGATTATTAATATAAACAAAATAAAGCCAACAAGGTTGCAGCTCACATAATAAATAATATAATATATAAATAAAACTGATTAAATATAACAACATTTAAAGATAAAGATATTAAAAATTGTTTTAATAATAAATAAGCTTGATCACCGCACAGGGTCTAGATCAAATTAAAATAACGAAATATTAAATGTTATTTAAAGTCTACAAAATAACTTAAACTAGAAAAAAGTAATAACAATAAAATTTTATATAATTATTAATGATTTCATTTATAAAATTTCTACACATGGAAATAAATCATATAAAGTTTTTATTCCTCTGGGGTCACCTTTATAGTGTTTTCTCTCATAACCCGGGTGAGATGTAATTATATTGGAGAGCTAGTTTACACTTCACTGACACATTTTCCAACCCGGTGTCAAACCCGTGACCCTGGAGTGAAGAGGTCTCGGAGCACGCTCAGTATTCGTCTGTAGTGAATGTCAAAGAGGATGTTTGCACTGATGGGGCAATCGGGTTGTGTGAGGGGTCCTGGTGCTTAACCGAAAATAGCCACATGGCACCTCTTTAAACATCTAAACATAAAAACATTTTTGTTGTGTTTTTAGATCTCGGGTGGACAGTGGATCTCTGATCTATTTTTTGACATGTCTGATGATTGGCTAGTTGCATCTCTGGTGATCAGTGGGATCTCAGATGATTTGTTGCAGCTCTGATAATCGGTGAGACCTCTAATGGTTTGTTGGATCTCAGATGATTTGCTGGAAGCTCTGATCGTCGATGATAGAGAGATTTCTGATGATTGGCTTCTGGGATCTCTGTTGATTGGTTGGTTCTCTGATCATTTGGTGCATCTTTGATGATTGGTTTGTTGGATCTGTGAGGTTCTGTGGGATCTCTGGTGATCTGTGTGACCTTTGATGATTGGTTTGTTGGATCTCTGAAGATCGTGGGATCTCTGGTGATCTATCTGACTTTTGATGATTGGTTTGTTGGATTTCTGAAGATCTGTGGAATCTCTGATGATCGAGTTGTTGATTCTTTGATGATTTGTTGCATCTTTGATGATTGGTTTGTTGGATCTCTGATGATCTGTGGGATTTCTGGTGCTCTTTGTGACCTTTGAAGATTGGTTTGTTGCTTCTCTGATTTGCTGGTTCTCTGATTATTTATTGATTTTCTGATGATCTTTATGATCTCTGAACAGTTCGTTTTTTAGATCTCAGTTGATTGATTTGTTGGTTCTCTGATCATTTGTTGAACCTCTAATGATGTGGGATTTTTGCTGATTATTTTGTTGGTTTTCAGGTTATTTCTTAGATCTCTGATGATCTGTGAGATCTCCGATGATTAGTTTCGTTGATGATTTGTTGCATATTCGATGATTGGTTTGTTGGATCTCGTAAGATCTGTGGGATCTTTGATGATTTCTTTGTTGAATCTCTGATGAGCTGTGGGATTTCTAGCAATCCGTGGGATCTCTTTTGATTGGTTTGTTGGATCTCTGAAGATCTGCGGGATCTCTGATGATTGTTTTGTTGATTATTTCATGATGTGTTGCATCTTTTTGTTTGATCTCTGATTATTTGTTGGTTCTCTGATTACTTATTGTTCTACTAAATAAACCTTATCATTTTTAATGGTTGGTTTTTTAGATCCCTGTGGATTGGTGTGTTGGTTCTTTGCTTATTTGTTGCACCTTTGATGATCTTTCTGATCTCTGGTGGTTGTTTTTTTGGTTTGCCTCTAATTATTTGTTGAATATATGATTATCTATGATATCTCTAATGATTTGCTGTGTTGAATCTGATCTGTTGGATTTGGGATAATTTGTTGGATCTCTTGATCTCTAGGATGGAAGGAACTCTTGATGTGTAGTCTAGACCCCATTTGGCGAGCCAGTTTGCTGGTAACTGTTGTGGCTGATCTCGTCATCCCTCACTGGTATGTTGTGACCTCCAAGGTCGATGTTTAATTTTTTTATAGTACTTGTATGGACTTTAATGCCTGTGCGGCATACTGTGCGGTGGTGTGCACAGGGGGCGGGGGTGTTTAATGCGATGGGATTAAACCACCTAATGCAGAATCCTGCTGGGTAATTCATGTTTAATGTGCTGGTGATTCAGAAGAACTCCACTTCAGTGTGACAGCATCGATTTCACGCCTTACCGGCTTCACCAGCTCGGCCACACTTTTTTTTGCATGTGGAATAAAGTGCAATACATGCAGCTTTTGCTTGAGATGTTACGTAAGATCTGCTCGTGGCTTTTCTGGGGTTCCTGCTGCCGGCGTTTCATCATCTTGCCACCAAACACAGTAAATATCACCGTGTATCCAAGTCAGACTCTCCGTCTTTATTTATTTATGACTCATGATCCCGCCTACTGACAGCTCCTGTCTGTACACTAAAGTGGTTTGTTTATGGAAACCTTATCGTACCGTGCTCGCTTTGCTACCATCTACTCCTCTTGGAAAAGCGGTTTTATATGGTTTGAGAAATGGTGGCTGCTGATATGAGAATTTTAAAAATATAAACCTTCTGGAAAGCAGCCAAAGATGTGTGCATGTTCGGTCCAAAAAATTATTAAAATAATATAAAAGATATAAAAATAGAAATAATAGTGGTAAAACATGTATTGCCATGTACGTAGCTATATATACTTTTACAAGATATACAATAATATTTATAAAGCAGCCAAATATGTAATATAAAATATGTAATAAAATAATAGTAGTAGTAGTAATACATACAGTATATTGCCTTATTATTAAAATTATAAGACAATTGATTATTAATCATTCACAATAATAATGTTTAAATAATATAATAAATTATGTTAAAACATTGATAGCTTTTAACCATAAAAGTAACTGATTCTGATTCCGTACTCAGAGCTTGGCATCATTACCATAAAGCAACGATACTGAAACTGTTCTTTATTATAATTATTATTATTATTATTATTAATATTATTACTGAAATCCACCTATTGCCGTTTTATTCTTGGCAAATCCTAAAACCAAACTGAGATTTAAACCCTGAATTCCAACATAGGTTCATTTTCAGCCCTGATTATCCGCCTGCCAGTCCGATCACTCAGCCAGTACAGCTCCCCTTCCAGCATCCTGTCATCTGATCCGTATCACTTCATTCTCGCTCCTCTGTTAGCATAACCTTCATTTGTTAAGTAGACTAGATTAGTTACAACAGAATACTACAACAGATTCTACATTGCTACATTCTTGCATGAGCGTAGCGTCAGCTTGTACACGCAGATGTCTGCATAGTGAAACGCTCCAGAGGTGGGTGCGAGGGGTAAGTACCTCAATCGTATTTCATCCATCATCATCAACCTGGGCCAGGACACGGTGAAGCTGGTGGAGGTGAGAGGAGGAAGGGCATTACAGCAGACATTACTCTTCAATTCTTGCATCTGTAGTTTCTTACAAAAAACATGCCAGTATGTAGATTTGCTCTTTTTTATAATATATTATATAAAGTAAGCAGGAAAAAGATCTTTGTAAACACACTGCCAGAATGGAAGGAGGGGAAGTTAGGGTTTTGATTGACAGCTCTATCAACCAATTAAGATACTAGTTATGGAGATCTTTATGTTCTATCCATTAAACAATGGCAATCTAATAATTAAGAGGCTTCTAGGCTCGAAATGGTTATTGGGCCACCAGAATGAACACCAAGATGTTCTTCACCATGATGTCACAAATATGAATTCCATATACATGCCAGTAGGTAGATTGGCTATTTGATTTTATCATTTTTGGACGTATTATTATTTGGAACATCAGCTGTATGTCAGGACCTCTTGTACCATTTCAGGTTTAGTCCCATACACAAGAAATGCTCTTTTAATATTACATTTCAAATGAGGCACTTTGGTAATGATGATCGGTTTGCCGCCATCTTGAACCTAAGTTATGACAAGTGGATTGACGAGCCTTGATCAGGTGACAAACAGTCGGCAGTTTGTGAAACTTGAACCTGTGTCATTGCCCCTATTAGCTTGGTACATTATGATGTCTAGAAGGAAATACTGTAACAGTTTAGCTCTTGGCCAGCGGTGTTAAGGATTTGGCAAATCGGTAGTGGGTTTATTAAAGGTTACTCACCCCCTGGTGCCGACCTCGCTACACAGATAAGTTCTCCTTTCTTTCTGATTGGCAGCTCCACGCTGAACGACGATCCCACAAATCCACTCTGACAGTCATTCTGGCGCTCCAGGCTTTTTTTTTTTGTCTCGTGGTTTGAGAGTCCACCTACTTCCTCCGGCCCGCCGCTCGGCTTTTGTACACACCAACGTTTTCGATTTTCGGACACAGAATGGGATCTTTTGTGTCCCCAGACAGGCGGCCACGACAATGGGGCTGAATCGATGGGACGGCCCATCTATTATGGGCCGAAATGCCACGCGGCATGTGATGTGAACAGTTTCTAATTGCTGCAGATGAAGGTGCCAGGCGCTGACGGGAGATACGGATGAGATTCAGAAGAGACCGGGCGAGGTGACCTGAAACATTTTATAAGCCACTGCTTTCATTGGAATGTAATTATGTTCCTCTGGTAAGGAAAATAACAAGCACACGTTCCCTAGCCATGGCACCCAGGGAGCAGTTAGGGGTTTGGTCCCTTGCTCAAGTCATCTGTCGACTCTCAGGATCGAACCACCAAACTTCCGATCACAAGTTCTGTCCAGTTCTATAACCACTGTAGACTGAACCGTTTACAGAAAGCTTTACAGAAAAGAATACAGATGCTTCACCTGAAGATGCAACACTGATTACAAAGAGGTACAGAGACAAAACTAGGCTTTATGGATACATAATGATACAAAACTACAAAAGAGTTTATCAGGGGCCAGAGGAAAGTTGTACGCTGGTCTAATATATTTTCGTATAACATTTGGGGATTGCTGTGTTGAAGCACAGTGGTGAAGAAGCATTCTAAATTGAAATAAAAAATATAAACCATAAAAACTTTTTATGCTTTGTTCTATTCCTTATACTTATATAAACTGTCAAAGAACTGTGGACTGTGAACATTTCTGCTTTTGAACAATGCTAATGCTAAATCAAGAAAGAGATAAGCCAGGACCAATCATTTTCTTTGTTTCATCATAATTATTTATACATATTATTATTATCATATTTACTGACACTCAAAACTAGAATTTTAAAATCTTACCTTTTCATCGGTATAAAAAATCTCATTCTCGATAATGATATTATATTCATGAAACTTAATGATTTATTTTTGCTATGGCTGTCTGAGCAACCACTACTTCCTAGTCCCCAAAGGGCTTAAGAGGATAATAATATAATTAACGATGATTAATCAAAAGAATAATTATACTGACAGTATACAAACAACATATCGGCGTGCGAGTGATTCTTGGGTTCTGATTTTGTAGCCCACAGTCACATTTGATTGGAATTTTAGATGCGTTGGGCATGTTGCCTCTAATGAGGGAGGCTGCGCTAATCTGCCGAGCACAATAAAGAGAAATTACAATCAATCAAAACAACACATGATGCTTTTAACACAGATGTTACATCTACAGCTGGAGAAGCTGAGATCTGTTCTGTTTAATGAGTTTTTTTGTTGGTTTATGGTTCTGGGACCCCGGTGAGAGTTTATTTTATTCTTTTCACTAAAATGTTCTCTCAGTGCAGAGTGAGAATGTGTGGATCACTTATCTGAACCGTCTGGGTTCAAAAATTCCATCTTCAGAGCAGCAGCATCGGCACATTCACAGACTTGGGCTCAATACACAGCCCAGATTTATCTGATCATCCAAGATCAGCCTAAATACATGTCATTACTCCACTCAACAGCTACTCAAGATCTTCCTGTGCCTATTTTTATAGTTTTAACCTCAAGTTTACCCAAATAATATAATAATAATTTAAGAATGTAAAGCATTTAACGCTGGGTATCTGATTAAAAGAGCACCATACAAAAAAATGAGAAAGGAACTAGGATAAATAACCAAAAATAGATGCAGCATAAAATAAAATAAAAAGTGGTAACTGCAAGCACATAAATGAGGCAAGAGCCCAGCGCTGCTCAAAACTAGAGATTTGCGTTGGGAGGGCGTCCTCAAACTTGGAGCCTTTGAGCCTAAAACTGGAAAATAAGGGAATTAAAAAGTGGCAAAACAGGACGCCATTGGGTGTATCCTTACCACGCATGAACCGCTTTGGAGGAATACAAAACTAGCGAAACAAAATAGAACAAATAAAATGCTGTCCCAAACCTGCTAGCTTTACCTCCTTGCCTCCGAGCAGGTACAATGGCCGACCACAATAGTAGCACCTGGTTGTTAATGATTTTTAATGAAATATTCAGTGTTTGTAATTGGAGCACAAAGATTAAAAAGACACGTGTCTTATATAGTAGAGAATTGAATCCTTACTGTATAGTGAGTTTAAAGATCACGTGCCTTTAACTGGGATGGGGAACTTGAACTAAGGCTGGCACAGCTGAAGGCGTTTGCGCTGATCACTTGGTCTGTTATTAAATACCGAGCTCATAAACGCTCATAATGCCAGTGGGTTCCAAAGTTATTATTATTTTAGTTGTTATTATTATTAATATTATATGTTCTGGGTTGTTATTCCTTCCAACACACATTTGCACTGTACCATAATCTTTGGATGGAAAGCCAACCGATCAAAGTATCTGATCCAGAAGTAAAGGCGGTGTTGTGTCGCCCTGTGTTTCCTAACATGATTTTAATGGAGGGCTGCAGTTCTCTCCATCCGATGTACCCTTGGCAACCTCATCTGTTCACAGTTCCAGTCACAAGTCAGTTATCGATGTCATCTCCTTTTTCAAAAGGGAGTTTGATTCAGAGACTCAACCGGTCATTGAATTGCCCTTGAACAAAGCAATTAAACCCTAACTGGTCAGCACGGTTAAGGCTACCCACCGCATCGGGCATGTGTGCTCACTGGTGCCCTCTAGTGTGTGTTCAATAGTTTGTGTTTGTTTCAGTGCACATATTGGGTTAAATGTGGGGGAATAATTCCAAAGTGTGTAATAGTATTCTAACACAAAAAGTAAATAATTAAATCAATTAATAACTAAATAAGTCAGAATTTTCCTCAGTTGTTTCTGATTTTCTGTTCTGATGTTCCAACTGTATATAAGATAAGTATGAAATATATATGTTAAAACCACATCTATCGTATTCTTCGATCTATCGTAATAAGTTCTCTCGCTCGTCTCACTGCGCCGGTGTCGCACCTCACAGTCGAGCGCGACACATTCGAGAGAGCAAAAGGCCTCAGAGATCCTCGTTAGAGCTTCATTAGCGTCCTCATTAAAATCAGACAGGCGAGGGGTAAAACAGAATTGATTTCTGTTCATGGGGGGTGTGGGGGACGTAGTTAATCCCGGTTTAGGGTCTCGAGGTAGCAAAAGTACAAAAGGTTTTAAAAGGGTGAGACAGACGGGTGACATTTCTATAAACTTTATAGGGTATTAAAGTGGCACTGTGTGTTTCGATTAAATGCAGTAAATGAATAATCCACCGGGGGCAGTAGACATGAATCTAATTGTACATTACTATTTATAATTTTGGCATTTAGAAGACAATCCAATCCAAAGGAACTTACAAAAATGTTTCTTAATATATATATATATTACCCTTCAGTTGAAATCGACCCTGGGTTACTCTGTGGGCCGTTACCGATCCCCAGAGTATCTCGGCAATTACATTTTACGGGGTAGGTTGCC
>JAOUQU010419700.1:0-10849 GCA_028566735.1 Ammoglanis amapaensis
CATTTTTGTGATCATGATTTATTGTGATCTGCGGCAGCCCGGCATTAAAGGTAAAACTTCACAAATATGTATCCTGGACAAAATGGTATTTTTAGTCGATTATTTAAAGTAAATGACGACCACTGGTCGACCAGCAAAATCCTTGGTTGTGGACAGCCCTACATATTACATGATTTTTTTTGGGGGGGGTGTTATGTGCTGGATTATGGGGAGAAAATCCCCATTTTGGTTGGTGAGATTATTACACATGCTGAAGACCTGCGATTGCTGATAGATGCTAATTGTGGTAGAATTATTTACATTTTCATTTTGGAGCAGAAGCCTTTATCCAACGAAACATACATTACATATTAGGGTGTACAGTTTGTTCCTGATAATACACACACACACACACACACACACACACACACACACACACACACACACACACACAGCTGTTGAATTTTCGTTGCAAGCAATAACAGGTGTGAGGTGTCACTGTCAAACACACAGACACACTTGATCTAAGTATTAAAATTCATTTATAACCCTCCAGCCATATCAAAGTTTACACTGTTTGCCACTTGTGTGAACAAAAGTATTGCCCTCACCCCTGCCCCCTCCACCGTACTGGAATGATAAGTTTTTAGATCTGATCACCTTATTACACTTGACTGAAGTCAGGGCTTTGACTCGGCGACTCAGACCATCGTTTTCTATTTTCACCAGCTCACTGACGTGATCGTAAACTCACAATATTGTGCAATAGAATGAAAAAATTGTGAATACAGTGCTTCTCCGTATTTAACCCAAAACGCACATTCACACACACACACTAGGGGGCAACAGTGAGCAGACCTGTCTGGTGCAGTGGGCAGCCCCAGCCACGGCGCCCGGGGAGCAGTTAGAGGTTTGTTGCCTTGCTCAAAAGTGCTCATGTAGTGACCCGTCCACAACTTTCTTCCAACCACAAGTCCAGTTCTCCAACAACCAGAACCATCACAATAGAACTGTAAACATTTATTAGTTTTATTGGGGAATTGTGTATTTTTCCTCTCATACTTGTGCTATGAACATTCATAGTAATTTGGCCTCTTTATAGTTCTACTCCACAACAGTGAAACAGTTTTTCTTGAGTAAAGCTACTTTTGACTAAGAGAGTAATAAAAAACAACAACATTGTATAATGTTTAGTATGTTGACAATACAGTAGAAGAAAGCTTCACTGCTAAATACACAAACGAATGAGCATCAGGTAAGTACATCAATGAAATGTTTTGTTTTTTATAATAAAATAGTTTAAAAATAGTTAAAATCGTTTAAACATCTGGCCAGATATTTAATGACAACTGTTTGAGTTTGTTGTCAATATGACGACAGAGTTTTAAGCTCATTTGCATAATGTTGCTAGATAATAACAAGCATTAGTAAGTGTTTATAAGTGAATAATGATATTAGAACAGCAGTAATTGCTACACATATGTTTGAGCTCGGTGTGTGTTTGTGTGTCTTACCATACACACTCGGTACCGTCTGCACTGGTATCTATATATAGCTCTGTTGATGCTGAAGTTGAATACTTTGACCACATATGGCTCTGGAAGCCGGTACCGCACGCGCGCACGAGCCGCTACACACCGACCAGTACCGACAGAAGTCTGGACTCACCGAGCCAGAACAGAACCGAACCGAACCCGAGAACTGAGCGCGCTCATTCGGACCGGTTTCCGTTTGATTCCGCACGCGCAACAGCTCCGAACGGACACCGAGCCGCTCGAGACAATCGAGAGACGTCACGAGCACCGCCCACAACTCCACGTGCTGGACTGGACGCGAGAGGCAAAAAGCTAAGAGCACCGTGGCCTGCAGGGGGCGCTACAACAACAACAACGGGGGAAAAACACTATATTCAAGTACAGTGTAGTTAAATAGTAGTACATAGTTATATTATTTAGATAGTAATAAATAGTAGTACATAGTTATATTATTTAGATAGTAATAAATAGTAGCAAACTATTAGTAAATAATACTTAAATAGTATTTAGTAGTTAAATAGTAGTAAATAACAATTACATTGGACTTAATGGCAGAACATAGTTAAATAGATAAGGGGAAGTAAATAATAAATAGTAGTAAATAATTGTTAGTTGTATATAGATGCTACATTTTAATAAAGAACAGCAAAAATGTAGTAGAGTAGTTAAATAGTAATTACTTTTAACTTTTATTATTAATTTTTTTTTTCAAAAATTGTCCAAAATATATATTTTTAAATATTCTTTTTTTTTACCTTTAGTTTTCTATTAATCTTTATTATTATTTTGTTTGTGCTTTTTAATTTAATTTAATCCTCAGAAACTTATCATCTTGCATTTTGGTGATGAATTTTTTCCCCGCGCATACTAACACCACACGAAACTAGTGAATTTGTTAAGCATGTAACCTGCTCATAAACCGGGAAGCTTTTAATCTGAATTTTTTTGAATGCTCAATATGAGAACGTCTACAGTGCATAAATGATTCAAAACATAAAGGGATGATTCCACTCATCACACAAATTCATCCAGACTGAAAAGCAACAAGTCTATTTTTTGCAAAAATATCACAAACATACAGAAATCTGTATCGCTTTAATCATTATACAGAACTCATCAGAATGTAAACAAGCCTATACAATGTAGCCTCTCTTCCTGTTTCGTTTAGGTGAAAAACACACAAAATCACTCAATTACAAACTTTCAGTGAACAAAAATGACAAAATCACATCTAAATCAAACCAAATAACAGGAAGTTGAACATTTGGGACACATAGATAATCAGCGAAAACAATAGATGTCAGCTTAATACTCGGTACCTTTGGGTCAAATAAATAAAAGTTAAATTCTCAAGTATATTTATGAAAAACATCTGCAAACAAAATGCACAATTTTTGCTGTTGCACTACAAACGTAGAACATAGAGTGTGTGTAGTATTTTATGTGCATCAACATGTGACAATGTTTGAAAAGATATGCTAAACAAATAAATAAATGTATTTGGAATATAGAACCTGGAGCAAGAGTTTCCAAACTATATACACAATGAATCCTTTGGTGTCAGTAACCAACCTCAAGTTTGAGTACCTAATAAATACCACTCAATGCAGCTGAATGTAGTTGAGTACTATCGATTAGTGTTGACTAATCACACATTTTTGTTTACTTCCTCCATGAATTCGGCCATTATGTTGTGGATCCAAACGTCGCAGTGATCCTGTGACGTGTCCACCAGGTAGACAGTAAGTTTTCTCTCCCAGGGCTGCACCCCGGGCTGGATCGAGTGGATTTGAGCCACCAGCGGTCGTTGTTCCACATGATTGCGAAAAACGATGGAGGCTTCTTCGCTCCAGCTGGACTGACTTACTCCTATAAAACAAACAAAAAAAACATCAGAGCGTCACTTAAAACGGAAATGATGTTCTATGGAATAGAAAAATGGAAAATACAAATCCATAGCAAAGTTTAAGTTATTAAGTACCACACAGTTAGTAGTATTGGCTGTGTGCTTGTGTTTACCTGCAAGCTGTGCAGGAATGGCCTGGAAGGGTAAATGTCTGAATTCGTTAATAAGGATGCGGAGCTGAGAGACATTAATCAGTTCATGTTTTCCATAGTCAAGCTCGTATACGGACACCAACGAGTTTGACAGGACACCTTTCACCAACACACGATGCCAACTACACACAAAGAAAATTTCACAATAAATAAGACACAAACCTGGAGTTCGTGGCTGTGAATGCCTTGTCTGCCATTCATAAAAAAACCTAACCAAACAGTTTTAACATGACGATTTTAACTTCATGTTTTACACTTTGGCTACATTAATGAGAGGAAATGGATATTCATTAAACAAGATACATAGTTAAACAAGGTCAATTTAAACACACACATGGGCTATTTGTGTTTTCAAAAACACAACATAATTAGCAACATGGAAATACAAAACACAAAATTACAATATAAACTGTAAAAATAAATCAATATCTAACAGTCAAATATGGTTAATTGGACCACTGGGTAAATGGACCAGCCACTTTGGGCAGAATCCTGAAGTACCAAAACAAATCCTATTATATACGTGTAATGTTATTTTCAACAGTCGCTCCTGTTTGTACGTGCGTTTTACCAAAAAGGTTTAACTATTAATACGTTACATAAATTATAGCACATGCTGTTTTGTAACATAGGGGCATGTTCGTGTAATCGGACCAGCTGGTTATTAGTACCAAAATGATTGTGTCCCGATGTGGTCCAATTAACCAGATTCAGTATAGTTAAAGCTAATATTGATGGGTCAGAGAGAAAGGAAAAATAAACAAAAAAAGCACAAATAAACATACAAAAATGAAAAAAAAAATACACTTGAGCCACCAGGGGAAATTTTGCTCTATAGTTACATAATTAAGACATTTGGGTGAGGCGTCAGTCTTGGACTTACTTTTGACTACTGAAAAAAGGATTCCAAAAGTGGTGTGCGACACTATAATTGGTCCATTTGTATAAGAAAAAGCATTTCCTAAAGCACTGAGTATTTGAGAAACCCACCGAGGAATTTTTACCCATCAAAAGACAAAAAAACATACTTCTTGTTGATTTTAGCAGCGTAGATGTGGTTCCTCTCAACAGTGATGCGCGCTTCCTCTTGCTGGTTATAGTAGAGGATCATCTCTCCCATCAGCACCACCAGCTTGTACAGCTCTTGCCATGGCTGCAGCACAAAATGCCCTGGGTGACATGCCACTGAAACAAACACGTCTAAGTCCTGCCCCTCACTGGGGAGTTCCAGCGCCGGAGTGTCGACAGAAGGTATGGGCTGCAGAGGGGGATCCCAAAATTCTGGTAAAGCATGCACTGGCTCGGTTTCATTAGGAAACAGACGACTGACTGAAAATGATGAGGCGAGCTGCTGATTTATACTGGAGATGCGATCGTGAGGTTCAGGACCGAGGAAGAGGTAAACATAGACCTGACCTGTAGAGTCCACATGAGAAATCTGTACACATAAGAATAAAAGAGAGCACGGGTTAATGTGGTTCGTACAGATGTATGTGTTTCAAAGTTTCTGACCTGCATGGTGCATGTGTCTGCATTGGTCAGGGTCTCTCTGAGCCACAGGACGACATTGGGAGGCCAGACGTCTCCACGCTCTTCCACCTCGACTAAACGGCATTTCACAGCCTAGATACAAACAATGAGAAAACTTTTGTACCTTTTTCACCTTTAATATTTTATTGATGACCCCAGATCGTGCTATTGAAGCTACAGTATCTTTTCTATTATTTATTAATTGTATCAAACAAAAATATCAAATTCCAGCACTACACAGCTGTGCTGCCACTACCCACATACCATAAGAGATTTAAGTACTTGTGCTACATTTTGTGTGTGTACCTGTGCCGGTATGGTAATAAGATCGGTCATAAATAGTGCTGGAATCTTTCGCAATTCACTAAGCTCCAGAGAACCAGGAAACCCCAAATCCATGAACATGACGTCCACAACATGCCTACCATGCAGGTTAATGATCTAAGGAAAATTAAGTACTTAATTAAATAAATCAACTTGACTCAACTCAAATTCACTCAACACATTGAAAATATGTTTTGAACAGTGAGCATTATGAGTGTACTTTGTTTACCTCTACTCTGGCCCATTTGTCTTTATGTTGAGCCAAACACAGCATTCCACAGAATGGCTGCGACACCAAAAGCTCGCATGAACCCTGTCACGCATGCGTGCACACACAAAAACTGTTAACACAAAATACTGAAAACAACCAATCATTTTAAGCTAGTGAAAGACTTCAACATTTACCATAAGATGAAAAAGAAAAGCAAGTACCTGAGAGGTGAAATACAATTCAATTTTTTCCATAGTGTTTCGGAGCTTGGCGAGACCTCGAGATGGAAGCTGGCAGAACACACTGCCGTCTGAGCCTACTTTAGTAATCCGAATATTTGTGTATATGCTATTGACCTGAACAGGGGTGAAGATGAAATATTAAACAATAACTTGAAACTTTCAGTCCAGACACTGTTCCAAGTCAGTGATGTAGCTTATGATCTGACTGGGAATGGGAAGGGAACCAAAGAGCCGGTTTATACTTCTGGGATACCGTCGGGATGCCGAATGGGCGTGTCGACGTGAATCCCCTCCGCAGAGCCTCTGCGCACACCAACAAAATATTCTAACAACGCAGACCACAAAGAGTAGTGATGCAGACCACAAGGGAAAGCATTCGAACCATCAAAAAATGAAGTGCATACTTGTAGTTAAAGTATTCACCCACTGCATGTTGAAGTGCCTTGATGTTTACAATGTTTCATTGAGGATGAAACCTTGAGATGAACTTTGTTAGGGATGAAACCACAATGTTGACCTTGATGTGGAAACGGGTTTGGCTAAGATTCTTGTGCCCTAAGTTATATATATTTCTAAATGAAAGAGCACAGCAGTAACAGATTGCATGATGTTTAATGTGCAGATAGGCAGAAGAGTAAGTGTTTAAGTGTATTTATTGTATTCATTCAGTGCTTGTCTGTCTGTCTGTCGATTCGGAAACCTAAATGTCCATGTTCTGTCATGCCAAAAGCTGCATTTGAGTTTAGTTGAATTAAAATCTAAAGCATTGCTGCATAGTTTCTATGCTTCTAGTTAAGAATAAAATAATAGTTTGCGTGCGTATGTACCAGTAAGTCCTCTGCTAACTAATAACTGCCAGTAAACTTGCCAAAACTTTTGTTTCTCTTTAGATGAGTGAAGTGCAGTGCTAAATGTGCCGTGATGTTACCTCTCCTGTAAAGGTTTTGGGAGAGAAGTGTTTATCGTTGGACAGTGAAGATAAACAACATGTTATCACCTGTAGTGGATTCTCCATGGTTTTATCTTGCAGCGCTCGGCGACAGGTAGCATTTATGTTAAGGTCCATTTCCTGTGAGGTGTCGTAGAGTACCAGGAGAGGTGGAGTCTCACGGTTTACTAGCTCAGCTAATAGCGTCTTGCCAAAGGCAAGTGACTCTAGAGTCTTCAGAACCGCTTTCTCTTCACTGAACCGCTCCAGACCTAAAATACACAAAGTGGTGTTGATCAATATAAAAAGAGTACTATATAAAAATCAAAGGAAGCGTGTATGATTCCTTGGATTAATGCTATTTGATTTGATGTCTAGAGAAAAAAATGCAGTGATTTGCCATTAGATTGACATTAGAGTAATAATAAGGCATGGTGCATTTGTGTTTGTGTACATGTGTGTAAGTTGTACCCGCTAGTTGGCAGCTAGTGGCTTGAAATGGCAAAGACAGAAACTGATCAGCAATCTTCCACAGCTTATTTCTGTTCACCATCTCAGAAAAGCCATGATCTACATAGTACACCTGTATGTACACACACACAAACTGAAGGGAACACAAGCCAGACACGGCACTGCTTAGGATATCGGCACGAGAAGTAACCTATGTTGGGCAGGTGATGTCCCGCACAGCCTCTCGTACCTTAACATCATTCTGATCTGATGAATCTGAGCTCTGGACCTGAGCTCTGAGCACACACTCATCATCTGCACGTACTGCAACCAACTGACAAACAGCAGGAGAGCAGATGGAAATCCCAAGCTCCTGACTAATGTAAAATGTAAACATGTTGTCCTCCATCTTCTCCAGAGCCTCAGAGTAATCCTTACCTACGTACCTGGACAAAAAAAAACACAAAGAAACGTTCACAGACCCACAATCTTTGGAGTGGGTATCTAGTACTAGGACATGCTTCTTCTTCATACAGACAAACATGAAGAATAACATTTATGAATAGGAACCAAGTCCATATAACAAAAATAGTAAAAAGCATGTCAGCATGAACCTAGTCAGAGTGCATATTATTTACCTTAAGATGACATTGTTAGTGCTGTTGGCTTTTATAAACAGCACGGACGGAAACTCGTCATTAGGCAGGGGTAGCCGGGGCAGCGCCGGGTTTCCAGTGCAGTTCATGTCAGGAAAGCCCGAGCAGGGCTTTGAAGGTGGGCTAACAGTGGGCAGGGGGTATAGAATTGCTTTGGTGGGGTTTGCAGGTACCAGATGTTCAATAAAACATATGTCGGCGAGAGGAGATAAATCATGAAGTAGAGACTGTGGAAATTCACACCTGAAAGAAAAACGAATAACAAACAAATGACATACATGCTGGATCAATATTCATTTCTTTGGCAGAAGACGAATCCTTTCATAAAACACATTCTCTAATAATAAACAATTTCTCATTTTCTCCTCTAAGTAACAGTAGTGCAACGCTACAGCCTTTCAAACAAAAGCAACAACTTTATTAGAAAAGTACTAACATGTCTTCTTAAAACAACTATTTTTTACACATTTAAGACCGGCAACTTTTTCAGCGATTTCATTTCATACTGGCTTAGATGAAACATTATAGGGTCGATGAAGGTTCTCTAAGCCACTGGAGTGTAAAAGCCAATTGCAAGAAACAATTGCAAGTTCATGAGTAGCCGTAGAAGTACACACTGAACCCTACACTTGTTATACAAAAAATACTTGGAACACTTCCTAGGGACTCAAGGGACTCCCCCAACAGAGATTGAGAGTGGTGCTTGCTTACAGAAAGACGACACGCATTGAAACACTATTGCTGCAGTTTACTCCACATATTTTAAAAAAAAAGTTAATTTAACTACCGTATAAAACTACATATCTACTACGGACTACATTCCAGTACAGCATCATTATAAGCATCCTGTAAATAAATCTACTTTTGTAATACAAAAAGTAAATAAACTACCTATGAATAAATTGTGCTTTTGTGAAAAAGCTTTGACGATAACAAGATAAGACGTTGCGTTCGCTAGTTTGATGCTCAAGATTTTGCGCCACGGATTGGTTTAACGTCGGACAATATTTTCACCAATATTTTCGGCCTTTATGGTGTGGCAAATAAATACAAGGCGATAAAATGATATGACCGGCATAAATGAACCAGTGGGAACCACTGCTCAAATTGATTCAGCTGACTGAAGCCAGAAGAACTCGAGATTGTGTAAAATCTAGTTACCTGAAGATCTGCTGAAACAGTTGGGGGAGCGCATGGGCCCAGAGACCATTGCTGTATTTATTCAGCAGCTCTCTCACTTTATTCTTTAAGTCCTGAGAGACTAATTGAGAAGAAAGACTTGGAGAGTCTGGTGTGACCGGCCTTGAGGGATTGTTAGAGTTCAAAACTGGAGATCGTGTGACTGGAGATGCGGCTGAAGGTTTGATTGGGTCGCTAGGGGGTTTGGAAGGTTTCTGTAGTACAGGAGAGGAAATGTTGGGTTTTTGGGAGTAGTCGGTGGAGTAGGAAGTAGTAGCTGGATAAATCAGATGACCTGATACATTAACTCCACCGGGTTTTTCCACCTGAAAGGGAATATTCACATAAAAAGAAGTGCATTGTAACAGATGTAATGATATTTTATTAAGGTTGCAAAAAATAAGTTAAATAAAATTTCATAATTTGTTTAGTATTTTAGGCCATTAAAACTTACAGTGCAGACGTGTGTCCAGGTCTTTAGCAGTTCCGTTGTGAGTGGTGGCAGCTCCTGATTGAACCTTGTTCTATAGAGCTGAGGCAGTTTGGAAAGCCACACGCCGCTGCTGTATTTCTCCAGCAGAAGCTTGAGTTGGCTCTGAATCAGCTGCACGTCGCCATCTATAGGAAACCAAACAACAGTGACAAAAGTGGACGCGACAGCTTGTGTGTTTGTGCGAGAAAAGGAAATTATGAATTACTTGAATGTTGATTAATCCTGGGTGGCTGAGTGGTCACATTAGGATGAAGTCTGTTTTGCATGATAGGCCTAGTAAGCAGCAGAGACAAATATAAAGTCACATGGCATATGCACAATCTAATTTTATTTGCAGATCTCATTTCCAGAGAAGCTGGAATTGCTTTCCATTCCTATAAATACGAACAACCAAGTATCAGTTAGTGTAGCTTGCTAACCGCAACGCTGACATGCATGACAGATCTATAACAGCCTCCAAATGTATTAAACTTTGTATTTTGGTGTTAAATAAAGGCGGTCTATTTTAAGATGCAAACTGAACAAGAAAGTTAAACCTCAGTGTGGCCATGCACACAGCAAATTTTGAATGTGATCAGATGCCCGTTGCTTGTGATATCATAACCATTTCCCTCGAACATGAACCTTAAAGTAAAATATTATCTTGGTCTAGGGATTTATTTAAGTGAAAAACAGCGGGAAGAATTTACAGCAGTTACTGCACTGAAGTTGCCAAGGTTTCCAAGGTGACACCTTAGCAGGCAGTTTCCTTAAAAAAAAAGAACGACCAGTCAAAAAAAAATCATTCTTCTTCAGTCTTCAAAGATATGACCATATCTGCCATCCCTCGGGTTTAAGACGAGAATTTGTGTCTGTCCATCAAATATTATTAAATAAATCAAGTAAAAATAAGGAACTTAATGGAACACTTAACAGTTAATATGGGAATAGATGATAGAGTTGATAGATAAGGAAACATTATAGTGTTTCTGCTGACTTTCCTTAAAATGTCCTTGGGCAGCCCATTAGGTGTATTTTCTAACTATCCAAGAAGGATGGGCCCTGTTGAGTCTGGTTCTTTTCAAGGTTTCTTCCTGTAATTTTCAGGGAGTTTTTCCTTGCCACAGTATCCCCCGGCTTGCTCAACAGGGGTTTCCATTTGCCCTGTATTTTGTAAAGTTGCTTTGAGACAATGTGTATTGTAAAATGGCTTGGCTCAACTGAAGACGTGGCAGATGAGAGACAAAACAGACTGATGACTCGGAATTGAACCAATGACCTTCCG
>JAOUQU010419740.1:0-10845 GCA_028566735.1 Ammoglanis amapaensis
TGTGTTTCGGATAGTGAACATTTCGGATACCGACCGACCTTTCGGAACGGATTGTGGTCGTTAACCGGGGTTCCACTCTATATAGTTTTTATTTTTGGCGGTTCTTTAGTTGTAACTTGTAAAGCTGCTTTAAGAAAATATATATTGTAAGAAGCACTAGACAAATAAATGACGACTTTCAGTCCTCGCTCACACACACTCGAAGCTTTTCTTCTACAATCCATGTAATGAGACTCTCTCTGCCGTCACCTACATTTTGATTCTTCTGTTCTTCCTCCCACACAAACCTGCAGCCATTTTCTACTAATCAGAATTTCCGTATATTTTACTGTCTCTGCCACCTCCACTTGGTCTTCCTCTGTTCAGCATCAGGTTGTCCTCTGTACAACCCACGTCGTCTCTTTAAAAGCAGAAGTGACGTTCTTGATTTCTGCTGTGGGACTGTCCCTAGAAAGTGTCCTTAGTATTTGCTGTCAAGCAAGTGTAGGAAGCAAGTGCAAGTCATTCTTTAGTATGACTTTTAATTCTATGTCATATGTAAAAAGCTTTGGTAATTCCCTGAGGCTAATAGTTAACTATGTACTGTTTTGATGATAAACAAAACACTTAACAGTGTGCAGTTATTGGTAAACCAACTATATAATTCTACTTATTTTATTATCATTTTACAATAAGTAAAACAATACAATCAGACTATGTAGGTGTCTAAGCTTGTGTATGTGCTACAATTTGTATTTGTAATAAACATGTTGTTAATATGTAGTACATATTAACAAGCTGGGACACCTACATAGTCTGATTGTAATTGTTTTATTGTTGTAATTGTTATTGTTTAAGTTGTTAGTAGGATAAGTAGCATTATGAGATGCATTTAAAACAATAATAAGAAATATACATTAACATCTAACAGTCAAAAAGTACAACCATTCGTGGAGTGAGTCAGGTTCAGTGATGACCTAGACAGACTAGACAAGTTGGGTTTAAGTCTTTATGGAGAATTAAAGGGCCAGTGTAGTATTTTTATATCTCGGTCATGCTCTTCCAACCTATTCAAAGATTTCTAGCCATGTCGTCTTGTCTTGCTGGAAGATTCCATCAGTCCAAGGGACGACATTTGTACTTAACATAATAATAAAAGTATTTTTTTCTTTTCTTTGGTTCTTTTGTAGAAGTGTAAGCCTATGACTCAGCTAGCAGAGAAACTTTTGGGCACTTTGCCTTCCTGGCGGAAAGCGACCGGACCGAATCAGCTCATGTCGTTGCAGCAGTTTGTAGCTGATGTGCAGGAGCAGATCAACCCACTGGTCAGCGAAGAGGATCTGCGTGAACTGGCCTTACAGCTGCACAGCATGGGAGAGGTGCGCATCCCGATATCTATGTACTTTTAAATATACACTGATGAAGATTCGTTTTATGTACATGCTTTAATTTATAACATTGATTACCCGTGGCTGTAAAAAAAAAAACAATTTATCTCCAAGATCCTATTGAATTAGCAGTCATTTATAAAAACAGTTATACTGGCAAAAAATAAAATGAATCCATAATGAAATATCTCAAAAGAAATCATCGTTTGTATGTCACTGTTAACAGCCAACAAACAGGGAGGTTCATTTCCTTAAGAAGGTCTCAGAGTGATTGCACAGGCATGGCTATAGATATCTAAGTGCGAGTTATAATTGGTATGGCGTTGATCTCTCTAACTTTGCAAAAATAAACAGAAATATGAATAATATTTACAAATCCTGGGTCAAAGAAGATTTAGTATGGGTTTGTTATCTCTGAGAATAAAACATTTCTAACTGGGATGGAGAGTCTGTGAGAAAACCGGAAAATGGGCGTACGGGGTAAACAGGTGGACGTAATCCTTTATGATTTTAGAAGCTACACATTCACGATTGGTGTCGGAATAACAGAACAACATAGAAGACAAATAAGAATGGTGCAGAATTGTTCCTCAACTGTTAGACAGTTTTGGTGGGATTTGCTAGGTGCTGGGGAGGTGCTATGCAAATGTCCCTATTGTGACATCACACGGAGAGAGAAATCCAAATGGTTCATTATTCTTGTTTTTATTCTAACTTAGAGGAGTTATAGGAGGTTATAGGAGCTGTAGAGAGACTTAAAAAGTGAGTTTTGCATAATATGTCACCATTAAGACAGATCACTTTGGTTTGGACCCTCTCCACCTCCCCAGCACCTGGCAAACCCCACCAAAGCTCGATAGATTCGTCGAAGAGTCGTCATAAAACACTTGAAATGTGGGAGGAAGGAGCGACTGTATTTCAGAAACTGTATGAGGTGCTTCCATGCAGCTATAGTGAGTTCCCAGTGAAAGTGGTCTGAGGAGGGAATGTAGACCCTCGTGTCTGGTACAGACAAACAAAAGAACCACTGTATCTCGAATTGCAGGTCATTTAGGTAATTATACCGGTGTTGAGGGGAACGTCACACCACATAGTACATCAAACACTTTTGTGTCTGTGGGTTGTGAAGTTAAAGAGTTTCCCAGTTCCCATCTGAAGTCCAAATTAGACTTTGGACTTAGTCAAATGGGCGCCATTGTGACGCAGATCCGCTGCCCATCCACAGACCCTGTTGCCCGACGTGCACCTTTAAAATCTTCTTTGTTGGAACGATGCGGACCATAGGCACTACCGACAAAGACCATTAGGGGGTGCATGATACAATACAATGGAGTGTTTACTGTTCACAGTAAATAAAGTATCCACTCTCTGCAGATTTTGGATGATCGATATTGAACAACGAATGATTTTAAATGTTGGATCCTAAATGCATCAGAAACTTATGCAGCTCCACCTTATACAAAGATCTTTCTCGCTCGTTGATGCCCCCTAGTGTTGTGGTGGTGATTGACTTTATGGTGCATATACAACCTCAATGCAGAACTATCAAAAGAAAACAATGTATCAATTGGCCTTGTATGTTTTTGGGTTCACAAGTTGCACGCAGAAGGTTTTGCTTGTAATATCCCAGTCCTGTAAAATGTATCATTGAGTTTTTGTTTCTCATCCTAATGATTAATGTATGTATTAGATCCAATGAGCTTTGTTCAGGTAATCATGGAGCATATCTAAAAACACATTCAATTTCAAATTCATTTCCACTCGTCATCTGTATTCAGTTGCACTGTTTAGAAGTTTCCTCTCGTGTATTTTAATGGATGTCGGTGTGGGTGGAATTTGCTGAGTAGTTCTTCTATTCACACCACATACACCGCTTAACAGTGTGACTACATCACACCAGCCAGGAGAACGACTGTATTAAAGCTGGCATTTAATGTAAGAGCTTATTCACATTTCCACTAAATAAGGCTTTTAATATTTATATATGTATAACTAAATACTTTTCACTGATCTCCAGGGACAGTGACTGCTGAAGAATATGTAGTGGTCAAGGGTTAGATCAAGGGTTCTTTTCTTTCCCTATATGAAGCCACCACTAAACACTCAGGCCATCAATCTTCCTTTCATTTCATCCCCTCTATAGATTCATTTGAGAAAACTTCTTATTCCTGTCATCAGTTTTCAAACCGAAGACTAAAATACATGCGACACAAAAAATAAAACTGTCACGCTCTTTCAATCAGAACCTGCCACTACATATGGAGGCTAGGACTGTGTTCAATAACGTGACTTTATAGAGCGCTAATAAGGGTATTTGAATATGCAGCGTTTCGCTACAAAGCTAACACAGGAAGCATCATGCCATTTGGCATAACACGTTAACGTCTCGATTCATTTCTACAGAAAACAACGAGTCTGAAATCGCAAGTAAATACACTTGTTTAATTTAATTTAGATTAATGTATATACTTATGTTGTTATTGTTATTGTGCAATTCATGCAATCTTTCAAAAGTAAAAATGTGGAACTGAACATGAATGCTGGTGCGATTTCTTCACAAAAAAAGACTGAAAGAGATTATTAATTGTTTTTAATGCAGGTCAGACTGATACGAAGTATCTGAAAACTAAGGTTCAAGCCTCACTACCGCCAAGTTGCTACTGTTGGGGACGTGAGCAAGGCCCTTAACCCTCAGTTTAGGGACAGTGTAGCCTAGTGGGTAGAGCGTTGGGCTGTGAACCAAAAGGTTGGGGGTTCAAATCCAGGCTCTGCTACACTCCGTTACACTGCTGGGTCCTTGAGCATGACCCCCAACCCTGTCCAGGGCGCCGTACGTTGGCTGACCCTGCGCTCTGACCCTGACTTCCAGATAAGTTGGGATATATAAGAGAAACATTTCGCTGTACTGTACATCTGTATATGTGTAATGACAAATAAAATTGGAATTTGATTTGAATTGGAATTTGAATTTTCAGTTGATCAAATATTTCAAATAGTGTTCAAAAGATACTCTAAATTGCGCTATAGAATTAAAACGGACAGTGAGCTTAAATCATCTTCAGATTATATTTCTAACTTGTACATCTTTGTTATCCGTTCTCAGATTAACCTCATTCAGAGTGAGACCGTGCAAGACGTGGTCCTGTTAGACCCCCGCTGGCTCTGCACCAGCGTTCTCGGGAAGCTTCTGTCTATCGAAACCCCTAAAGCCATCCACCACTACAGAGGGCGCTACCGGCAGGAAGAACTCCAGACCTTGGTGGCTGAGGGTGACGTCGACGAACTTCTTCAGATTCTGGACGCCATGGATGTCTGCGCCCGAGACCAGACCAACCCAGGAATGGTGGACATCCCAGCCCTCATCCGCACCGGTGATCTGCAGCGCTCCTGGAGTGACGAAGATGAACAGACGGACTACACGTTGCTGTACGGTGGCGTCCGCATAGTCCCGGCCGAGCACCTGACGCCGTTCCCTTGTGGTCTTTTCCATAAACTCCAGGTAAATCTGTGTCGCTGGTGCAGGCAGCAGAGACCGGAGGCCGAGGTCGATGAGGTCAGGCTGTGGAATGGAGGCGCTCGTATCGGAATCGGTGGAGCTGACGCTATGGTTCTGCTCGTTAACCACGGACAGGGTTTGGAAATACAGCTCAGAGGACCCGACTCTGAGCGTAGCCGATGCTACGCCATGTTGGACACTCTTTGTGGAATGGCAGAAGGACTGCTAGCTGTTACACTCCCAGGATTGCTGACCACACGTCATTATTTAAGTCCTCAGCAGTTGCGTGAGCATCACGGACCAGTCATGCTCTACCAGCCGCGAGACTTTTTCCGAGCTCAAGCTCGTGGCGAGAATGCTCTTACAAATACCATGGGGGGATATCGGGAGAGCTTTGTTAGCATTGTAGCGCTAGGTTGCATCCATGTCTACAAGCAAGGAAGTCTCGGTGGGGATGTACCAGTGTCTGAGATAAGCCACCTGGCCCGACGCAAACTCAGCCGCATGCTGGACCCGCCCGATACCTTGGGGAAGGACTGGTGTCTCCTAGCGATGAACCTGGGACTTAGTGAGCTAGCTGCTAAGTACAGCCCTGGGCCCAACGGAACTCCTCCGACGGACCCTTTCTCCGTCCCGAGCCCTACCGGAGCAATCCTTCACGACTGGAGCCAACATCCAGGATCTACCATCGGCGTTCTGCTAACCAAGCTACGAGAACTTGGCCGCCGCGACGCCGCCGATTTCCTTTTAAAAGCAGCGCCAGTGTTTCGGGTCAGCGTAGATCATTTAGGCACTCAGTCAGAGCCTTATGGGCCGGTCTGCAACGGTGGGACATCTTATAACTCCATCAGCTCAGTCATCTCACGTTAGAGCGCCTCCTGTGTTCTCCGGAGGAACAGTGCAATCGACCCATGAAGTGGTGTTATCTTTACGACTGGAATCTGGATCGCCGGTCACATCAATCTTCCTGCTCTCCTTTTTTCTCTATGTCTCGCTCCTGTGAGGTGATTTTAAAAGAGTGCCTAATTTAGGAATGGTTTTACTTTTACGACGCCGTGACATCTTGTGAAAGAATTGCACACGAAATGTGAGAGAATCTCATTTTTATACCTTCGGATATCTGTTGTAAAATGTGCAAACGATTTCATGAGATTTCTTTTAATAGCAAAATGAAAGTGCATGGCCCGTTCCTCTTAACAAAACAGGTGATAAGTAATTGAGTGCCTTTAAGATGGTAAGCCAATGGTCAGTGAGCCATCTTGGACAAGCCTAATGCCCTATACAGAGTTAAATATCTGTCAGTATTTTGCTTTTTGTCTTTATACAGCCTTTTCTAGACTAACTGCTAAAGCTTAACCTGTCCAGCCTTTCCGAAATATTTTCTAATGCTAATGAGTTAGCATATCTGTCGAAGATGAAAAGCTAACGATATTGGATGTTGACAAATTTTGCTTTTATTTTTGGTCTTCGAACAAATCCACGATACATGATTTACCCAGCATCCATGGCAGTGATTTTTAGCAATGACTCGGCGAGCGTAACTATGGCATTGTGAGAAATGGGAACAAGTAAACCAACGAAGACCGATTTTAACCTCTTTTGATTCTCTACATTCAACATTCACACGAATTTTAGCCGTTTTTGGAAACAGTTATGAAAACTCCAGACAAAATCGAGTTTTATATACGAAACCGTTTCAGATTTACAATTACAAAAGTGTTTGGGGGTGGGAATTGAGATTTTTAATCGACATATTAATCGATAGATTAATTCCAGCAGATGATTGTCTGCTTACATCTGCACTAGTTTGTGCTTATTTTAGGTTAAAGGATCTGTTTTTTTATGTCTGTATGTTATCAGGGTAATGGAAGTAGTCCTAGTCAGAATAAAGAAGGATTTTAATATCAATCGAGCAAAAACAAACAAAAAATCATCCTTTTTAACACACAGTCCGGCTGCCACAATACCACAAAATGTCCTACAGGGTGGGACAACTCACAAAAGGACTCATAACTGAGGCAATCATATTGAGACAAAAATGGTTCAGAGGGGGTTTGTTAGTTACGGCTGTCCTCAGTCTCTAGGCGAGGCATAATTAGGAAGGAAGCATAATGCAATTGGGTAAATAGGATGCGCTAACGATTATATTTCATTGGCTTTAAATATGATATTTACATTATACTATTAGCATGGATGTATATGTATACTGCTTTCATCTGAATAACGAGTTATTTTGGTTGATTCTTATTTCTTTGAACTACATGATTCCTTTCCTGACACAACACACTATTTTTAAGGCTTAGGATCAGCATTACAATGTACTAGTGCATCCTAGTGGCTAGGGTTGTGCCGAGCCGACAACGATCAGTGCTTGGTCCAAACGTCTACGATCAAGATCATTGACGCTTATTTTAACTGCAGCACTGTACAGAGTTTTGAGACACAACACATGGATGGTTACCAAGCAAACTTGTAAATCCCCTTTACTACATTCTGATACATCCAATCGCTTGGTAGATTGTGGAAGAATTTGAAGACCTGAAGTTTCTGGACCTGAACCTGCTCCTTTCTGTAGGCTGTAATAATAAGGATTAGTTTAATACCTGACCTCTGATGCGCAAGTATGAAAGAAACCAGTTTCAGCAGCGTTAGAGAAGCAATTCATTTGAATTCTCATGATCCTGTTCCAAGATCTTCAGTTTGGATAAATCATTTGAGTGTTCTCATAAGAAGCCACCTCCATGTCTGGAATTTTAGATAAAACTGTTGTATTCCGAAAAATGTAATGAAACTGAATGTATTGTTTGTCTTTTTTACTCTTTCACTCTTTTAGAAGACACAAGCTTTGTTTACGTCCAACCGGTTCAAAACAAACTTGTACTTTTCTCATCTTTCAATATTATTCTGTCGCCAGTGTAACTACAATAAAAAATAAAGGGATAAACGTGTAGCGTCTGTCGCGAGTCAGAAAGCACATCTCTATTGTTATTGTAGGTATTATTCTGCTGTCCGTCTCAGTTTCATTGCTGAGGTTTGTGAGTTCCTGTTAATGCTACTGTCGTGAATCGGTGGGAATGTGAACTGATGTATTTAAAACTTTGTACAGTCATCTAATTGCACAACTTCTCTTTTATTTATATTGTTCTTAAAGCATGTCTCCGAGTCTGAATGCCATGTCCTTAATACTCCTTACAACAGTGTAGTACATTTTTTATAATAAATTGTTTCTCTGAGAACTTTGAAAACAACTCCGTGTTTTTGTGCCAAAGTATTTCGAAATCGAATGACATCACTTTTCTACTTTGTCACGTTCATTTGAGATGCATTTTCCCAACATCGTATCATTTTTCAGATTAACACTGTTGCTTTCACATCATCATCACCTGAAGATCTTCTCTTTATCATCTGCTGGGTCCAAAAAATATGGAAATTGGATGGAGTTAAATCTAAATCAGACTGCTCCTGTTTACAAAATAACTTTTAAAAGATCTCTCATATAAGCAATAGTTAGGTTAAATCCTCACTTTTCTCATGAAGTCTGAGGCTTACTCGATGAGTCTTTATAGACCAAATTGTTAGAATGAGACACAGTCCAGGACAATACAAGTCAGTTGCCACTTGCCAACACCAGAATTAAAAGGACTAATTGAAGCTTGTGACTGCACGTCTGCTATATCACTCAGCATTGTTTATGATGGTCTGAGAAGACATGTATATAATTGTTTATCAAATTAATTTTGATCGTTTTTAAGAAAAATGCTACCTGAATGCTTGAAAAGCTTAACAGATGGTAAACATCTGTAAGGAGGTTATGCTATAAGAGGATCAGATAAACACATATGTAGTTTTTTATAATGTGATTGTGTAGAATTAATAGTGATTGAGGCTCTTCTGGTTAAATTAATTACACTGTGCTGATTAAATAGATAGATTAGATAGGTAGGTAAGTAGATTAGATAGATAGATTGGATAGAGAGATAGATAGATTGGAGACTGGAGAAACGTTTTTTGACCACAAAACATAAATCTCCATTATATACTGATGTTTACAACTGAGGTGTCGTTTTAAATGCCCCATAACAGTTTTAGTGCTTCATTTTGGATAATTTATTTAATACAGTTTTAGCCACTGATCCATATACCCTACATCCATAATCTATTATTGATCTAATGAGCCATGTGTAAAGATTTTAATGCTATTCTACTTGTTTCTCATTCAACTAATTGTAAACATCTCATTATGGTCAATACTGTATTTTATAAATTATATTTTGATTATGATTAAATCATGTTTAGTCTAAGTATTTCTATATTTTCCAGTTTGTTAAACGATCAGTTCAGTGTTACTGTTAATTCTGTCCCCCCGCCTCTATATTGTATCTATTGATATTCTAAATCCCCACTTCAGGGCCCACTTGAATATTATTTACTGCTTGCTGTATTTTCTTTTCTTTATAGTTCTTATAATTGTGGTTTTCTATATCGTTATATATATAGTTATTTCCCATAACTTTAACTTTAAAACATTTTTAAAAATGCCATTTCTAGCCATGAAGGAGACTTTACTCTCAATTTACTTTAACTTTTTTACTGATATAAGGTCGCTTATCTATTGCAACATTGGTCCTGTTATTCCTTCTCTCTATAACATGTCATATGCCTTTTCAATATCAAAAAGCCCTGCTATCAATGAACTTTTATTTACTTGTGCTTTTGTTAGATCTTCATCTGGTCATATTATTGGTTCTATCTCCCTTTATGAAACCCACTCTGATACTGCTGCAATAATACTTAATTTTCGACCCAGTATACTAGTTTGTCATTTACCATTTCCCCCATTGTTTTGCCCATCTGGAAAGTTAAATCAATTGGTCTATAATTATTATTTTTGGTCCTGGTTTTCTAACTGGTATTATTATTATTTGACTGTTGTAGGCAAAATGTCTTTGTACGTTACTCATGGTTACTTTTACATTTAGTTTAAACTGAACTGTTTTTGTTTGTAATTTAAATAATTAAATATTAAATGTAATTAAAAAGTAATTAAATTACTTAATTACTAAAAAATCATTATTAAATTATAACTTTTTAATGTTATAACTTAATCTGGTGTATAGGACCTGGTGCTGCTTTGCACGTCCTTGACCTTGTCACACAGCTCACACAATAACTGAGCAACATGGTTTTTAAGGTTTCTTTACAGATCAGAGAGGACAAAAAGACAGACTAATAAATAAAGTTATTTATTAAAAACATGTAATAATAAACAATATATCATTATATACTAGAAGTACGTGCAAGTTGTCAGGAACCTTAAAACAATTAAAACTTATTCCTACCTTGGATCTCTACATAACATCCATCCAAAACAATGGTTAACAACATCAGTAAAAAATATATAAATATGCCTACAAAAAGAAAATCCAGCATCTGGTGCAATCCAATCTTATTAACCTTAAATAATAATATAAATAATAAAACAGTACTGTATAAGAATGGAAATTTTACGATATTATCACATTTTTAACTGATCATTGGGCGACATCTAGTGGGGAAAAAAGAAATAAAAGCGGTTTAAATCAATTTTATGAGATGAGGTTATGCCAATATGAAATCGAACCCAGGATCTTTTAGCTGTTCTACCCACTGTGCAATTTTACGTTTAAATGAGGAGGGGAGCTATATAATTATTCTGAATACTCATGTATCACACACCTTTAACATTATTCTTAGTAACATCAGACTGCCACAGACGAACATCATTAGTGCCGACGTGGATAACAATCTTAAAGAATCTACGATTAGCATTAGTCAGCACTTTCAGATTTGCGCTGATGTCAGGCGCCCTGGCCCCTGGAATACAGGTGACTATGGTTGCTGGTGTCTCTATGGGGGTTGCAATACACACGTGTCGGAGCTGAGAATCTCCTATAACCAGAGCACTTACATGAACAGGTTTCTCAGTGGGTGTCTCACTGAGTG
>JAOUQU010419760.1:0-10844 GCA_028566735.1 Ammoglanis amapaensis
GTGGTTCACAATTTACTAAGTACTCGTCAACACATATTTAGCTTCTTCTAACCACACACATACAAAAAGGCAGACATAGATGTTAGAATAAATGTCAATAGCTTTGATATCTTAACAAACCACAAATTCTTTTGAGACAAAACATTCACTCAATCTCCTTTAAAATGAATTTGTGGTCATTTATTTCTGGTCAAATACAGACAGTGCCTGTCATTAATGGAAAGTCATTTTAAAATTTAGACGATCATACTCTGTAACTTGATTAAAGTATATATTACACTGAAATTACATGTTAAGTAAACTACAGCTTACAAAAATAAACAGCCACTTTCCACTTTTGTTTGTCGTTTTTTGTTGTACCTCTGACATTTGAAGGCCAGTGATATGTCTCATTGGGCTCCAAAACTTTCACAGTCACAGTGGACACTTTACACAGTAAAACACAGGACACTTTGCCATTGAGACCGGAGACTAAATCACTGAAACTATTAAGTGCTATTGTAGTTCCCAACTTGCAATCTTCTGGTATTGTGCTGGTAAATGATGATACTTTAATTTCCGGCACTTCATCATTTAAATCAATACTCTGTATTAAAATGCTTTTTTTCTGCTTTTTGTGGTACAGCTGCTTTTTTGGATGCCTATTTCGTATTGGTTCTTTTGCTCAAAATCTATTTTTCCTTTTACAACTTATTCTCCTTTTATAGGACCTAAATAGAAAAGCGTACGCATTTCATCCTCCACACCAGGAGCAAAACTATAAAACACCTCACCATTTAACCCATCGTCTAAATCAGTTGCGTTTACCTTCATAATTGTTGTATCTATCGGAGTATTCTCAGATATGTTTGTCGAATATGAGTCTTTTGTAAAGACTTTACTGTTGTCATTTATATCAAGAACAAACACAATTATTTCCATAGTCCCGGTTTTGGTGGGTTTTCACCATCCATTGCTGTGAGAATAAGTTCATGAACAAAGTTTGTTTCTCTGTCTAATAATTTCTGTAAAATTAAAAATGGCATCATAAGGTCCGTCTTTCATCTCGATTCGAAAATGTTCATTATCACTAAGTTTGTATGTTTGCACTGAATTTGTCCCGCTGTCTGGATCGCGTGCAGCTTGTAACTGGATGCTTAAATGTCCACTATTTCAAGCATAACGTGATGAATTTCTAGAGGATTGTCAAGAACGATTTGTAGATTAATTATGCACGATATGAATCTTTCACAAACCTCTTCTCGGTCTACTTTTTCTTTTAAATATAAATTCTGATTGAGCTTAAACGTAGATGTTCCTGTTGTCGATACGACGAAGACCCCTTACATTTAACACCTGATCAAAACCCAAATCCTTTGCAACATAACCAACAACAGTGCCATCTTAACTTTCCTCATTAATGAAATATTTAATATGTGCCTGACTCTTCCAAAACAGTAGAGTTAAAGCCATAATTGCAAGAATCAGTCACCACAAAGCGTGTCTCTTTTGTCCCATTTTGGAAGCAAATAGTCCAGGTTTCATCCACATTAACCGGAACAATCCAGCGTTTCCATATTATTGCTTGCCATTATGAATTAACTGATCTGTATAAAAACAGCGCTCCTAAGAGTGTAGCGTACAACCGATAATTAAGGATATTCCAACAACGAAAAACGAGTATGCGTGCGAATCCTAATTTTAGTTTAAACAGACATTGTGTGACCTGTCAGTTCATTGCAAGCACAATAAACAGTAAATTGTGGCTAAATATAAACGGTATACATTATAAATGCATAAAGTATCATATACATGGTAGACTGCTTAAAAGTTTAAATAAAAAAAGTTGCAAATGCAGCAAATTTATTATTTTATTGCTGTTAGCTGTCAAAATCTTTATATTTTTTAACAGTTTAAATTAGATTAAAACTGCACTAACACTCTAAAAGCAAAAGCCTAACTCATTCTGGCTAAGACTTTAAACAGAAAATAATTTTAATTAATAAAATCAAATAAATATCATGAAAATGCTTGTGATGTGCACTGCAATACAAAATTCTAATAAAAAATAATTAACAAAAAGTTGCAACACCTAACACTTTTGGAACACGTGCATCTATATTACAAAAATAAAATGCTGACAAACAGAAAAAAAAAACGTTTTCTAAAAATCTTTCCATTTAAGCTATTGTATTCAGTTTCAGTTGAGGTTTAAAAGTAAATTGACATAAACAATTTATCTTCAACCTTAAATACAAAACCCCCATGATTCACGTTACCTAATAAATATTGATAAGTTCTTCACTTTAAAATAAAAAGATTAATATAACGCCTTATGGGAAAAATCAAATAAATATATGAGACTTCTGCTAAGCAACTTCATCCCTCTCTAAACACTTGTTTTGCATACTGCTAAAAATAAAATGTTTATGCTGGACCAACTCACATATAAGCTTTATGTCCATATAATTGGTAGAATCTGGGACATAGTGAACTGCCAATAAATGAAGTATATCTACCTTTATAGACTACTATCTGCATTATAAGCAAGTATTTTTGTTAGATTTCAAAAAAACTTGCTTACCTCTTCAGAAGCTTGCCTCCTGTGATCTTGAACAGCTAGTGTATTTCCATTACTGCCTAAAGTTGAACCAATACTCATTCTGGGACCAACTAACATATACCGTTTATCTCCAGATCTGTACTGGATGCTGTGGCACAATGTCCCATCATAGGCTGTATCCTCCACAAACTTTGATGGATAGTCTGTGGATTTGGAGCACTGCATTACTAACAGTACTGTAATGCTTATGAGGAAAAGCACAGTAACACAGCCCAAGACAATGGTCAAATAAAATGTAATGTTGTTTTCCTTTTCGTCTTCTGTTGTAATTCTAACATTTGAAGGCCAATCGAGAGCTTCTTTGGGCTCCACAATTTTCACGATCACATTTGCTGTTGCAGAAAGAGAGACGTTGCCATTGTCTTTGACCAGTATAACAAGATTGTGTTCAGCATGGTCCGTTTCTGTAAATGCACGAAGGGTCCTTATTTGTCCTGTATATCGGTCCAAACCAAAAAGACTGTGGTCACCAACTTCCAGCATTGAAAATAATAACCAGCCATTGTATCCTATGTCTGCGTCATATGCTCTTATTTGTGTAACCAAATGCCCAGCATTCACATTCCGTGGAATCTCCTCCACACATGCAGCTGAGCTATTAGTATTCCCCGAGCATAAGATCACTGGAGAGTTGTCGTTCTGATCCAAAATGAAAACGTTCACGGTGACGTTGCTGCTTAATGATGGTGTTCCAGAATCTGTAGCTACAACTTGGAACTGAAAAGTTTTTAGTGTCTCAAAGTCGAAGCTTGTCAATGCAAAAATGTCTCCACTTTCAGAGTTTATGTTTAATAATAATGAATCCTTGTTTGCTTTCCCAGAATCTTTAAAAATGTTATATGTGATCATGGCATTTTCACCCAAGTCATGGTCCCAAGCAGATATAGAAAATATAGTCGTGCCTGGGACGTTATTTTCATTAACATAAAAGCTGTATTGACTGAGAGAAAATTCAGGTCTGTTATCATTAACATCAGATACTAAGACTGTGATTGTTTTCATTGACGACATTGACGGCTTCCCGGCATCTTTGCCAACCAATGATATACTATATTGAGGATTTTTTTCTCTGTCAAGGAACGAGGCAGTTGTTAAAGAATAAATATTGTCCTCCGATGACTGTATTAATCTAAAAGATGTATTTTCGAGCAACGCGCAGGAAATTTTTCCATTATTACTGGAATCAAGATCACTGACACTAACCAATGCTATTGTTGTCCCCAATTTGGAGTTTTCTGGTATTGTGCTGATAAATGACGTGACTTCAATCTCCGGCGCATTATCATTTAAGTCAATAATCTGTACTAAAATGCTCATGTCTGCCCTAAGGGGTACCGCGGCTTTATCAGATGCCTGAATATAAATCTCGTATTGGTCCTTCTGCTCAAAATCTATTTGTCCTTTTACAACCAATTCCCCCGTTTTAGCATCTAGATAAAATAGTGCTCTTACTTCATCGTCCACACCATGAGCAAAACTATAAAACACTTCACCGTTTAAGCCATCGTCTAAATCAGTTGCATTTACCTGTATTATCGTTGTATCTATCGGAGCATTCTCAGTTATCTTTGCTGAATATGAGTCTTTTGTAAAGACTGGACTGTTGTCATTTATATCAAGAACTTTAACAATTATTTTCATAGTTCCTGTTTTTGATGGTTTTCCACCATCAATAGCGGTGAGAATAAGTTTATGTTCAGAACTTGTTTCCCTGTCCAATGATTTCTGTAAAATTAAAAATAGCATACGATCCGATCCTCTGGTTTTAACCTCGACTTGAAAATGTTCATTATGACTAAGTTTATATGTTTGGACTGAATTTGTACCAATGTCTGCATCACGTGCAGCTTGTAGCTGAAACCGTGAACCAGTTAATGCGCTTTCCCCTATCTCCAGATGCTTTTCTTTCTCTTGAAATGCTGGCGCATGATCGTTTATGTCCACTATTTCAATCGCAAAATAATGAATTTCCAGAGGATTGTCTAGAGCGATTTGAAGATTAATTACACACTGGATTACTTTTTCGCAAACCTTCTCTCGGTCTATTTTTTCATTTATATACAACACACCATCATTCTGATTGAGCTTAAACTGAGATTTTCCTGTAGTTGATACGACACGAATTCCCCTCTCTTTTAAATTGTTAAGATCAAAGCCCAAATCCTTTGCAATATTTCCAACAACAGTGCCGTCGTTCTGCTCCTCAAGAACGGAATATCTCGTCCGAGCCTGGCTCATTTTCCAAAACAGCAAAGCCAGTGCCACAACAGCAAGATTTATTTGCAACGATACGTGACTCCTTCGTTTCATTTTGTCTTTTTTTCACCTTACCATAAGCAATATCACAAGTACGTTTCCATATTTCTGTTTGGCGTCTTGTAGGGATAAAATTAACAACACTATTTTAAAATTAAATCCGTGTAGAAATGTTGGAAATGTCCGTATAAAAATATCCAATAGGGTGAGACCAAGTGTGTTATGGAGGCTGTTTAAACAGTGACCGAAAAATAAACCAGGCTAAGAAACGTTAGATTAGTTTATACTGACATCGTGTGATCACCTAGCTCACTGCAGGGACATATTACAATAAACTGGATGTCGTAAAATCTGATAGCTACATTGTACATTGCTGCAGAATTAAGAATAAACTGTTTTGAGCACAAATTTAGAAAATGATTTGTGATCTTGCTCTCATGCTGGGGTGAAGGTATTGTCGAGGGAATCGTAAATAATAAATTAAGATAATTTAAAAAAAATATGTGCACACACATTGTCTACACTAGGCCCAAACCTACAATCTATTAGTAGTTTTTTGTGTTTACCGGTATTAAACCATTTCATCATTTATATCGAACGCTTGCTAATTTCCAACAACCTTACCCAAGTACATTTACATTACACTTTCAGCATTTGTCAGATTACTTTATCTGAAGCAAATTACATTATAGTATACAACCTGAGCAATTAAGGGTTATTGGGTGAGCTTTAAAATGACATCATTCAGATTACCAACTCAAGGCCAAGGTCAACTGACTCAAGGTCAAATAATCTGATCATCCACAAATCTTCTGTTTTTCTGGAATAGCCACCTTGTTCATCATTCACAATATTGAACAGATTAAATCACTCAAAACATCATTTCAGTTAAAACTTTGTGGTGTTATCACCTGGTCTGGAAGGATTGTCTATGTGTGTTTATGGTTGGGAGGTTGCCCAAAGAGTCTAGTCATTAAAACATACTTGTAATTTTATTTGATGTGCTTTCTCTCAGTGGGTTTTGTTAAGAACAATAAGGGTTTTGTCAAGAAAGGCATCAGACATAAAAACTTTGGCACAAAGTCTTAAGGTAAAGCCCCAAACTTATTCAATAAATTGTTCAATAGTGTTATGTGTACATATGACTTACTGAGTGCTTACCTCTTCAGAATCTCTCCAACTGCGGTCTCGTACCACAAGAGTATTTTCATTACTGCCAGAAACTACAGCAGAACCAAAGCTCATTCTAGGTCCAACTAGCATGTACCGTTTATCTCCGGATTTGTACTGGATGCTGTGACATAATGTTCCATCATAATCTGTTTTGTTTAAAAAACTGGAAGAAGCATCTGTAGTTTTTGTGCACTGAATTAAAATCAACACAAACATGCTTATGAAAAAAAGCACTGAAACAGTACATAATGTAATTATTAAATAAAATGTAATGTTGTTTTCTTCTTCATTTTTCATACTGCTTATAACATTGGAAGTGGAAGTAATCTCTTTTGGTTCCACAACTATGAGAGTTACAGTTGCTGTGACAGAAAGTGAAATATTACCATTGTCTTTGACCAGTATTACCAGTTTATGTCTGTTTTCATCTGTTTCAGTTATTGCACGAAGGGTTTTTATCTGTCCTGTATAGCGGTCCAAACCAAAAAGACTGTGGTCACTTATTTCCAACAATGAGAATAATAACCAGCCATTATATCCTATATCTTTGTCATAAGCTCTCATTTTAGTAACAAAATGTCCAGCATTCACATTGCGTGGAATTTCCACCACACCTTCCGCAGATCCATTAGAACTGACTGGATATAAAATCACTGGAGAGTTGTCGTTCTGGTCCAGAATGAACACTTTAACTGTGACGTTGCTGTTTAATGATGGAGTCCCAGAATCTGTTGCAAAAACGTGGAACTGAAATGTTTTCACTCTCTCAAAGTCAAAGCTTTTCATTGCAAATATGTCTCCACTTTCAGAATTTATGTTGAGAAATAAAAATGAAGAATCTTTGTTTTCTTGGCCAAAGTCTTTCATAATGTGGTATGTGATCATAGCATTATCGCCCAAATCATAATCATAAGCAGACACAGAAAAAATTGACGCCCCGATCGGATTATTTTCGGAAACGTAAAATATGTATGGGCTTCTGGAAAATACAGGAATATTATCATTTACATCAGACACTAAAACGGTGATCGTCTGAGATGACGATTGTGGAGGCTTTCCCGCGTCTTTGGCAAATATTATCACGTCGTGTTGTGTTTTCTTCTCTCTATCGAGCAATGACACAGTTGTCAGTGCATAAATATTGTTTTGCGACGACTGTGTTAACTGAAAATATGTATCTTCCAGTAACGAGCAGGACACTTTTCCATTGACACCGGAGTCTAAATCGCTAATACTAATCAGTGCTATTGTAGTTCCCAGCTTAGAATCTTCTGGTACTGTGCTTTTAGATGACGTTATTTCGATTTTTGGGGCATTATCATTGATGTCGATTATGTTTATTAAGATGCTTTTATCTGTTGTTAGAGGGACAGCCGCTTTGTCCGACGCCTGAATATCAATCTCATATAGTTCCTTTTGCTCAAAATCGATTGGTCCTTTAACAACTACTTCTCCCGTGATGGGATCTAAATGAAAAAGATTACGCACGTCATCGTCTACTTCATGTCCAAACGCGTAAAATACTTCGCCATTTAAACCATCATCTTGATCAGTTGCGTTCAGTTGTATTATAGTTGTACCTATCGGAGCGTTTTCAGTTAGCTTAGCAGAGTACATATCTTTTATAAAAAGTGGAGCATTATCGTTGACATCTAGAACGTTTATAGTTATTTCCATGGTCCCGGTTTTTTGTGGTATTCCTCCATCCTGTGCTGTGAGAAAAAGTTGATGACTTGATTTAATTTCCCTGTCTAATGCTTTTTGTAAAATCAGAATAGGGACTTTTCGATCCAATTCTCTGTCTTTAACCTCAATTCGAAAATACTCATTATTAATTAGTTTATAAGTTTGAACGGAATTAGTTCCGCTGTCTGGATCGCGTGCAGCTGGCAGCTGAAACCGTGCACCAGGCACTACGCTTTCCCAAATATCCAGACGCTTTTCTTTCTCGTGGAAAACCGGAGCATGGTCATTTATGTCCACTATTTCCATCGCAACGTGATGTATTTCTAGTGGATTTTCAAAAGAAATCTTCAGATTTATCAAGCACGATATGCTTTTTTCACATACCTCCTCTCGGTCAATCCTGTTTTTGATGTACAAAAGACCATCATTTAGATTAATCTTGAAAAAAGGATCCTCCAACGGTATCACACGAAATCCTCTTTGTTGTAGAATTTTGTAATCAACACCCAAATCCTTTGCGATATTTCCAACTACGGTGCCATCTTTCTGTTCCTCTGGAACTGAATATTTGATCTGTGCATTGTTCTCACTCCAAAACAGTAACGACAGTACAACGATAACAAGGTTAAACCGCCACGATCTATGCATCCTGTCTTCCATTTTGGGCAACAAAATGTGTGTATCCAGATTCCGGCTACATCAGTATTTATAAATACTGGGTATTTATTTTAATCCAATTCGGTTCTTTCCACTCACAAACTGCATCGTCCAAACGAATGTAAATGTCGTTTCTTTCCATCCGATGGCCGAGAGGTAAACGCGTAGAGAAAACAAAACGAGTTTAATTTGGATTATACTGACACCAGGCGATATCATAATTTACTGCAGAAGAAAAATGGATTCTGGTCACTTTGAAAGATATTATAGAATTTTGCCACTTTATATTGCATATTAAATGTACGGGAAGGAACATATTGAACATACTGAAAGGACATACTTGCAAGACTAGATATGTAACAGTAAGAAAGTTAACATTAGCTAATCAAACAGCGGCGTTGTCTTTAAAAAACAGATCACAAAATTACTTAAATTATCTTTATATTTAAAAATACATATTTGAAAATTGTAAAATTATAATTAAAATGTAACACATCAATTTTATTCCTAGCATCAACTATTCAATACACACTGCAAGACCTCTCAAAAGCAATTAAGACAATGATTTAACAAATACGCCCTACATCCTAAGTGTAAGTTTAATATTCACCATACAGTGCCTCATTTTGGCCACGACGCCTAAACACCTAGTTTATTATGAGCATCTCACCTAAACTCAAATTATCAGACTAAATAAACCACCACTTTTTGCAAATAAACTATTAGTTTTAACCTTTAAAGAATGTATTTTATTATTAACAGTATAACTACCGACTGCTTGCATCTATATCTCTTTGTCTGCGTTCTGGTACCACGAGAGTATTTTCGTAACTCCCAGGTACTAAAGTAGAGCCAGTACTCATACTGGGTTCAACTATCATGTACTTTTTATTTCCAGATCGGTAGTGTAATAAACACAATAATGCTTATAAAAAACGAAATAGAGCCAAAAGTAAAAATTTAATGAAATACATCGCTACTGTCTTCTGTCATTTGTTGTTTCATAAATATTTAAAGACGTGACTGCCTCGTTGGGTTCAACATCTTTGACAATTACAGTTGATGTTGCTGAAAGAGAAACGCTGCTAATGTTTTTTACCAGGCAAATACGTTTATGTTGGGCCTCGTCTGTTTCTGTAAATATAATTCTGATTTGTCCTGTATATCGATCCAAACTGAAGAGACTGTTATTACTTGCTTTAAGCAAAGAAAATAATACCAGCCATTGTATTATATATTTTTGTCATAGGCTTTCACTTAAGTAACAAAATGTCCAGCTTTTACATCGTGTGGAATCTTCACCACACCTTTAGTAGAACCATTAAAACTTAGAATGGATATATAATCACTGGAGAGTTGTCGTTTTGATCCGGAATTAACACTTCCTGAATCTGTAGCAACAAATTGGAATCGAAATGTTTTAACTGTCTCAAAGTCAAAACTGACCTGAAAAACTAACCTGCAAGAAACGTTTATTCAATTTATGCTGACACCGAGCGTCACAGTTACACGTCAAGAAAATAATCCAGCCCGTGCATTTAACAAACATGCAGTGCATTCTATTTAAATTCTTAAAGCTTTATATTTTTGTTTGTTAGTTTTTTTTGTTTAATATAACCTAATGCTTTAGATGTTTCAGTACTTACGGAGAGAAAACGGTTAAATATTACACAAGTTTCATCAGTAGGCTGCACAAATATTTGTCAGACATGGTCATGGGCAATTGTGTATATCAAATTTACCTTACTTGCATTTTTGGATTCTGGGAGCAAACCCATGCAGACACGAGGAGCATTTGCAAACAACACAAGAAAAAACAAGGACCAACCGAGGACTATTTTGAAGAGACATTTTAAGGAATTATTAACATTAGTAATACATACGTTTGATATTACTAATACCTTTGTTTTCAAATGTTTCCCCCTTAGCTTTATTTGAATTAATACATTAGGTGATAAATATTTATTATTCTGTCCAAAGCCGCACCTTCACTCATATACTCAGTACAGTGTTAGGAATCAAATGAACAAACAACAATAATATTCAGTAAAACATCTCTTACAATTTAACATAATTGTTTGAATCATTTAGATGTCAAGTATACTTCATATATGAAACTTGAACAGCAAAGTTAGGCAAAGCAATTCTCACAAAAAAGTTACATAAAAAGTTAATACAACAACAAATGCGAAGTTATAACGAAGTTATAACCAAGCGACCTGAAAATGAAAGCTGGAAACAAAGTTTGTTTCAGAAAAAAAAAGTCATGCAGTGCTAGCAAAATGAAAAAATAAGTTAAAAAGGAAGTTTAAAATGAAGACTACTGTAACTTATTACTTATCACTGTACCACTGACCCTACTAACCATCATAGACAACTGGACAGAGGAACACACACACACGCGCGCACGCACGCACACACACACACACACACACACACACACACACACACACACACACACACACACACA
>JAOUQU010419769.1:0-21161 GCA_028566735.1 Ammoglanis amapaensis
TCCTACTTTTTTACTTCTTAAATTGTAGTTTAAATTAATGTTTACAATTGTTGGTTTCAATTATAATCTATTTTTAGCTTGTTAGACATAATTTCAAGTGTTCAGATGGAGTAGTTATAAAGCATTTCACTGCCGGTTGTACTGTGTATAACTATGTAAATGACAAATTATTTAGAATAATGAATTCAAAGATTATTTAATTGCACAATACAGCTTGTTACATACTAGCACACCTGAATGAATGAGGTTTAGGTTTAGACTCAGTTAACTTTCAGCTGCTCAGTATGGTTCAGTGAAAATGTTGACCAAACCTAATTTTAAAAAAATTCAAGATTTGTTTTAATATGACAAGACACCAGGCCCAGCAAAACAAAGCAGTCATCTCTATATCCTCCCACTGTACCAACACTTTGTTTGCCTTGTGGTATGTTAAGATGATCATTTCATTTGTTTAAAATTGCATAAACAACTTGCTTCAAATATTAAATCATGTTTAGTACAACTTAAATGTACTTACCCTGCACCTTAAGGCTAGCTTTAGACACAAGACCTTCAGCATCTGCAGTTATCTTGCAGGAATCAACAGACTGAATATTACATATGGTTAATGTGTGGCAAAGGCCATTCTGCTCAATAATAAAACGCTTGTTGGGATTTATTATCTCTTTATCCATGTACCAGACCATCTGCACATCATCAGGAGATACCACACACTTGAATATAGCTTTTTCACCTTCCATCACAGTTGTATTGTGAAGTTCGGTGAGGAATTCTACCACACGTGGCACTGTAGAAATACGGTTACAGTAAGGAGTCAAATATTAAAATTGATACTGTTAAAGTGCATTATAATAATTATGGTGCAGTGCTTGGATCATTATCTCGCACTGGGAATTAAGGAATGGCATTGTTGTTGTAATTAAACATGGCCAGTCCTTCATCAAACAAAATTGGATTATAATAGTCCCAGTTCTCTCCAGTAGCAGAACAATTCCCTTTTTTGTAGAGTTCCCTTTTTTGTATCAGTGATATGCTTTTTATCTCTTATTAATTGGCATATAGAATGAGACCATATAATTAAAAGAGTGAACCTAGATGCTTGATGTCACTTACTCTTGACTTTGACCCAAGCAGCAGTGCGGTCATCTCTGGACTCGCAAGCATACTCCCCCGCATCCTCTTTTGTAATGCGGTGTATAGTAAGGCTTCTCTCTAGTCCATCAGATCGAATAGTGAATCGCCGGCTTGGAGTAATCTCTACTCCATCCTTTAGCCACTGCACATCAGCTTTGGATTTACAAACTTCACACCTCAAAGTGATCATACCATCTCTGTGTGCCACTGTGTCAAATAGCGGCTTTACAAACTTAATGCGCATCTCTGGATGGGAAAACATAGGAACACTAAACTACTGATATAAAATGTGAATATAGCAAAAACAAAACATCACATCACATTTAGAACATTAACCTACAAACCTTTAACTAGTAGGCTAAAGTGTAGCTCATCAGTGTTTGCATCACATGTATACTCTCCGCTGTCTGATCTTTTGAGTGGCTCTATTGTTAAAGTGCGGGTCAAACCCTGAGAATCCATCTTAAATTGTTCACCACTCACTGGTGTCCAGTCTTTCAACCAATGCACTAGAGCATTGGCTCTAGACACCATAGCTTTTAAAGTAATACTTTCTGCTTCATAACCTGTCACTCTCATTTCGTCTTTATTAAGGAACTCCACAGGAGGCTCTGAAACATACAAACATAATTAGTAAAATCATTATTACAAAGAATACTCAAATGCTTCCTCTAAAATATTATGAAAAGTTTGACATGTTAATTATGTGCTGTGTTTATCTGTTGTGCTTGACTCTTTAGATAACCAATAGGAAAATGTAGACACAAAGGGAAAATTTACATTTTTACTAATCTGAAATACGTCAGTAAATTTGAATAAATATAATAGTATATAATATAAAGATATTTCAAAGTGATATACCTGTAATGTGCTTTTTCAGTTATACCAGTTAAATGAGGATCACCTAATTTTTAATTATTTTTTATTTAATATATTAAAAAAAACATTTTAAATAAACTTTAGGTAAACAATTTCATGGACCATTCTTGTAAGATGTAAATTTTTTATATACTGTATATACACACATGTATGTGTGTATGAATGTAAGAGTATGTATAGATGTGTATATATGTATGTATAGGTATAATATATGTGTGTGTTCGTGTTTATGTATTGTTTTTACATTGTATGTGTATTTGCTGCTGCAACAAGGAAATTTCCCTTTAGGGATGAATAAAGTATTCTCTACTCTACTCTACTCTACTCATCTTAAAAGTACCCTGAAAAAAAAAATATAATTCACTAGATGAATCATCTGAATGTCTGTTTGTGTTTTACATTAATAATACTTTGATGTTCTGCAAATTATGATTCAGATCTAGTAATATTCTTAATGTAAAACAAGAAAAAAGAATATACAAAGTAATTTATACCTTCAACTTTAACAATGGTCACCATTTTGTCATCAACGGCATCACATATGTATTTTCCAGAGTCAGAAGGTTGGACATCAGATATAATAAGTTTGTGTAGTGTGCCATAGCACTCAATGTATGTTCTGGAATCAGGGACCAAAGGTTTGTCATTAAAAAGCCATTGGACTAGTACATTTGTCTGTGACAGCTCACATGCCAAGATCAGGTCATCCCCTGCTACCATTTCCTGATTGTCATTCTGATCCGAGTTACCTAGAATCTTCACAGGAGGCTCTGCAGGACACAAATACATAAAGCAATATATAAGATATTTGTGAACATGAAGAAATGTGAAATCTAATCAAAAACATTTACTATTTTTATATAAAATATATTAACTAATTACCTATCCTTAAAGATAAGCAAATTACCCTGTGAAAATTCATAGTTAATGAATTAATGCTGTTTACATGCTCCTAAAGTTTTTATGCACCATATCTTGTGTATTAAATGTTAATTTGTCTTATAAGTATTTAATACAGACATGGCCAATAGTTTTGAGAATGGGACCAATTTTGGTTTTCACAACGCCCCAAACATTTTGTTAGATGTTTATATAGTATAATAAAGTAGAATTTGATACATTTCATATGTTTGTTGACAAATACATCCAGTATAAGCAACAACTTTAATAGTATTGCACCTTCTTTAAAATTTCCGCAATTCACTTTGGCATGCTGGATATTAGCTTCTGGACAAAATAATAAGGCGGCATGTTTGCATGTTCTTTCTATGTCTGCAGAGTTTCCTCTAGGTACTCTGGTTTCCTCCCACTATTCAAAGACATGCAGTCAAGTTAACTGAAGATACTTAAAATTGTTTGTCTCTGTTTAGGTGTTTGGTGTGTTCACCTGGTGTGTGTACAACCATGGCCCTGGAATTAATAAGTGGTGATAAAACCAGATAATGGATGGAAGGATGGACAAAATCTTAAATGATGAAAACCCATTTTCACTAAACAGTGCTTGGGGTTTGTTTGTTTTTTGTTTGTTTGTTTGTTTGTTTTTTTCCCTGTTCGCACGGACATATTCCCCAAATGGCAATGCCAGGATTCATCAGGCTTAAATTGTGAAAGAGAGGTATAGGGAGTATGAGACATAATTTTCACACATGGATTGGCCACCACCAGTCCAGACCTTAACCCCATTGCAACGGTCAGACCATGCACAATCTTGGTGAAACATTGTGATAAATAAATATTGTGATATTGCAGAAGCTCAATGGGATCAAACAATGCCTCAGTGTATTTTTATAATAAAGTTTTTGTCCATGAAGTGTATTTGCTGCCCTTCTTGCCATCACCAAACCATCATCACAAAGCCTTTGACTCACTTTGTCCAACAATGTAACATTTTGAACCAATTAATGTGAAAAAGTTGCATCTCAGCAAGGGAATCGTAAGAATTTTTCTTAAGAACACAAGAATAAGGACTAATAACAAAGGAATAAGGAATAATATCAAAATATCTTTCAAGAGCAACTTTTCAATGATTCAGGAGCAATTTGGAGCAAAATAGGTAGAGCACCATGCCAGAACGCAAAAGGGATAACCAATTGGACAAAAGCTATGGTTAGCATGACTAACCAAAAGCATTTATATTTTGAGTCCATTAATCATGAAACTCCTCAGATCTCAATACCATTGAGAACATGTGGTCTCAGTGGTTAAACAAAAACTGTGAATAACTCCAAGCACTAATTTGGCAAGAATGGGTTGTCTTCATGTACGATTTTACCCAAAACTTATCTAGAATATCTAGAATTCCAAGGTGGATTACAAAAGTCATAAAGAAATGTCAATACTAAATATAAAGTCTTTAGTTGAAGTGGGTGTGTTTTTTAATAAACACTAGTAATGAATACTTGAAATTGTACTTAATTATACTTTATACAATCTGACAAAAGGTTTGACCATAATATGTACATAGCTTAAGAATAAAGAAGTATCTAGACTGAATTTATAATTCATAATACTACTAAATTTATAAAGATTTAGAATGTTATTAATACAGTTGTGTAGAGTATGTACCTTGGACAGTCACGTGAAACGATAAGCTATCATCTTTTGCATCTAGTAAATATTCCCCAGTATCCTCCAGCACAGCACAAAGGATAACAAAAGATCTAAATGCCCCCTCCTCCTCAAAACAGAACCGCTCATTTTCTTCCATGGGCTGGCCATCTTTGTACCAGCTTACAACCCCATTCTCTCTGGACAGCTCACATTCCAACACAATGTCATCAGACACACGAGCCTTATAGTCTGTCTTAACTTCATCTTTTTTAAGGATTTTTAGTAGTGACTCTAAAACAATAAAAAAGTACAACATTAATAAAGTAAAATCAGAATGTGATAATATTCCATAGCTTATTGTATAACTACTGTTGTTTGTATTGTTTCTACACTAAGCCGATGTAATCTTGAATTCCTTTGTGAAGTCTAAGCATACCAGTTATTTTCACTTGAAAGTCCATTGTGTCATCGATAGCATTGCATGTGTAAATGCCAGAGTCTGCAATGGTTGGCGAGTGAATGATTAATTTTCTAACAAGGTCATCTGCTATAATAGAAATATTAGTGTTTTCTTCCAGCTTTATTCCATTCTTTACCCAGCACACCTCTGCATTCTCACGGGAAACCTTTAACTCCAGCACCACATCTTCCCCACTAAAAGCTTGTATAACACTGTTTGTCTCCTTACAGCAGGAGAGTTTCACAGGGGGCTCTGTGTAAAGAATAACATTTAAAAAAAAATTTTTTTTTACAATGTATTAATGGTTGTATATACTTTTACTATGATATTTTAAATATATATTAATTACTATTTTATGTAATAGTTCTGTAATAATATTTTCTGTCATATTGTGTAATTTTTTAAAATTTAAATTAAGAAACACAATTATGAAATACAGACTGCACACACACAACCTGGTCATAGAAACGGGGCATCATACCTGGTCCCTGATACCTCGAGAGGAGTGGCTTTGCCACTACCACACTATCAGTACAGGAAAATACAGAGGTGCACTCCCTTGCTCTCCCAATGCTTTCCCCAATTTAATAACATTTCCCCCGGTTCACCACCCTCCCACACCCCAACAAACTGCCCCAGCTATTCTCACAAACTTTATACACAGATCTATGCACGCACACACACATGCTATTGTATTTTATTTTGTAATTCTATAACTTCTCTAACTTACATTTGTCAGTATATATTATGTATTTATTATGTATAAACAGTGTATTCTATGTCTATTATGTACAGAAATATACCTTCTACTTTTACCCAGAAAGTCACTGAGTCATCTGTCGTTTCACATGCATAATCTCCTGAATTTTCTGTTGTGGCATGTTTTATTATCAGTCGACGGTAAACTCCATCTTCTTCTAGGATAATAGCATCACTTTCTTTTACTGCACAGCCATCACAATACCAGCAAACTTTAGCCTCTGCCTTTGAGATCTCACAAGTTAGGACAAGCCTTTCTGATGTAAAAACGCACATCTCTGACTCGCTTGGGGATAAAAAGAGAACTGGAGCCTCTGACAAGAAACATCACACACAGTTCATGAGTGTCATCATTGTTTTCAGCAATGTTTACAGTAGGCAAGTAAGAAAATGTATTAAAATAAACACTAACATTTAAGTTAGCAAAAATGGGTGCATGAAATTTGAAAATTCTAAATTAACTGAAACACCCTTCCTCCAGACTAGTGCATTAGCATTTCATTGTGATTCATTTTTTAACTAACCTTGCGACTGGAATGAATATTTAGACCAATTAATAGGTACTCAATAACAATCTATTCTATTACAATGCTTACCTGTAACACTAAGCTGGAAGAAAACCGAATCTCCACCGGTGTCACATACATATTCTCCTGAGTCCCTTTTTGAGGCACAGGGGATTGTCAGTCTCCTGTAAGGGCCCTCAGCTTTTAGTAGGATGTTCTCACTCTCCTGAATTTTCAGCCCATCTTTGAACCAACATACCTTCCCATTTGAGCGAGATAGCTCACACTTCAGTATAATCTCTTCTGAGACATGGCATTCAAGGCAGATGTCATCTTTTGGATCAACAATCATTACTGGTGGCTCTATTTGAGAATATAAAATAAAACTAAAGTGTAGATATGGTACATATAAGAAGCACAAATAGCAAATTATTACTGAGATGCTGAACTTATGCTGAATTTCAACTCTGATCTTAAACAACACCCATTATTGTTTAAAGTTCATCTGAAGACATCATCAATGACTTTGGGGTCATCTAGTGTTTTGGGCATTTCAACATTATATACCCTCTCCAAGGTGACCCGACCATGTTTGAGACTATCTCTCCAAATCCACAACACCAAGGTCCCAATGGTTATAGTACCTAGTATCCTAGTACCATGCTTTGAAATGCATGCTTTTGAAACAGGTATAAAGCATTTCACTGCCGGTTGTACTGTGTATAGCTATGTATGTGACGAATAAACTTTGATTTGATTTGATTTGATGCTGGTGTGTCCAAGCTTGTAACTTGGAAGCGGCTGTCCAATTCTGTCCAAATCTCACCCCCTCCCTCTCTGGTTTCCCAGGGAATATTTTTGTTGAAAAATGTTATTGAAATCATCATATATGCTTTTTACTTTAGAATTTTACATTTGATCTTAGCATATGACAATAGGTTTTGGGGGAAAATGGAACATTAACTTTTGATTGAACTTCTAATTAAATTTACCAAACTTTGTGAAAGCTGATGTGACTGCAAAGGTGGAAGGAGACCATAATAATGTAGAAGGTTATGGTTTAGTGTGCTCATACATTGCCAAGGTCAAAATCGAGTTATTATTTTTGACCACTTGTTAACATTATTTGAGTTTTTAGTTGTTGTTGTTCCATGCATTTATATGAAATAGACTCATTTCACATATCAGTTTTGTGATTTTTATAATCAGCTAAGCACCAGTCTCTGGATCTGATTAACATTTCTGGTTAACATTTCTCAACATCACCTATGAAGTTAAACCTGCTGACGATTGAAAATCAGAGTGTTTCTAATTTTTTTATTACAAATTTTTACTAAAGTAACAATGTAATTATGTCTATTTCAACATACCTTTAATAGTAACAGTAAAGGGCATTGTGTGTTCTCCTGCTTGACAAGTGTAGTTGCCAGCATCAGCAAGTTGTGCTGAATGGATAATGATCCTGCGCATGGTTCCTTCAGCCTGAATAGTGATATTATCATTCTCAAAAATCTCCACTCCATCTTTAAACCAGCAAGCAGTGGCATCTGGTCGTGACAGCTCACAGTGTAGGACTACTGGGTCCATCTCCATAGTGCTTTTCTGCCTCTCTTCCAGTGAAGCATTTTTAAATGACAATGAGGGACCTGGTATCATAATGTAAATAATTTTTGACAATTAATTATTGTCAATTGTTGATAATCAACACTGTTAATGATAAATTAAAAATATTTGGTAATTACAGGACATTTTAGTAAGAGTTTATTCCCTAAACGTGCAACAGTAAGAGACAATGAGTTTACAACAAGGTTACACAGTACATTGCAAACAAAGAAGGGATACATTGGCTTAGAAAAAAAAAGAACAGACATCAGCATTTAATAGTAATTCATCATCCTTTAGCATAGTGTTAATTATAATAGAATAATTAATATATAATTAAAAAAAAACAATGCATGGCTGATAAACACAAGGATGGAATAAGAAATTGGATTAATGATTTTACAAACTTAAACGAAATTAAACTCTTTCACGTCACCTTTGATTACCACCTGAAACACAGCCACATCATCTGCAGACTGACAAGTGTATGTGCCAGAGTGGTAGAAATCAGCTGATTTGATGATTAACATCTTTGTGTTTCCATCTGTTTGGATGTTTATTCCATTTTGGGGAGTAATTGCCTTTTCATCTTTGAACCAGAAGACTTCTTCTGGTTTGGATAAATTACATTGAAGGACTAGAGGATCTCCAGCTTCTACTGACCTGTTCCTCTCTGCTTCTGTCAGATTCTCAAAGATAGCCTGTGGTGCTAAGGGGGTACAGTATTTTGCATTTACATATAGCAAGTAATTTAATTTAGGTGACCAGACATACTTTTCTTAATTTCTTTTTAACTAAAGTATCAGAATCATTTGTTGCACCAGTGGAATTTAAACACAACTAAGCATTTCTAAAATACACCAAGCACAAATATTACAATAGCTGAGCAATACTGTGTATATTAACATAAAAAAATCGATATGTAACTATAATGTGTTTACTTTCTTTTGGGAGAAAGTGAATGTGACTTGGGGTTTCTGCTCGTCCTGTATTTTGTAAAGTTGTTTTGAGACAATGTCTATTTTAAAAAGCGCTATATAAATAAAGTTGACCTGACTTGACCTGGTTTTGTGTCACATAATCTAAATAATCACCACTATTTCAACTATGTAGGGGTCACAAACATGTTTACATAGATATTTGAATGTTTTAAATGTGGTTTATTTTTCTTTGTGCATGCTTTCTGGAGGGTTTGGGGAGTCAGTGGCCAAAATAATAATAAATTAATTTAAAAAAGGCAACAAACAACATGCGGCCCTAAATCTACAGTACGATTACTGCTGCTTTAAATGAAATAGCACATGTTTTTGCACTTATAATGCTCTTCAAAATATAACTAGAATAATGTGGCTAAAACAAATAAAAATCTTAAATACAATGTCCTTTGTTCTAAAGTTGAATTTCATATGTAATATTGCCACACTGAACCTCTGGTTTAGGGCAACTACAGACTGAATTTTACCTTGAATGTTCACATTGAACGTGATGACATCATCATTTGTCTCGCAAGTGTACACTCCAGAGTGGGAATATTCTGATGATTGGATAACAATTCTCCTCATGTTTCCATCAGATTGGATGTTCAGTCCTTCTTCTGAATGAAGTTTCTGTCCATCTTTGAACCAGCAGACATCAGCTGCAGGGTTTGAAACCTCACAATAGAGCACAATGGGGTTTCCAGCCTGAACACTCTTACTTCTATCTGCCTCTGGCAGAGGGATGAATTTCATCACAGCAGCTAGAAAATGCATTTGTATTATTATTATTATTATTATTATTATTATTATTATTATTATTATTATTATTATGATTATTATTATGATTATTATTATGATTATTATTATTGTATTAATAGTATTATATAAGTGTAATATTATAATTCAAATATTGAAATGTATTTTTCAAGTGTTAAACGAATTGTTCAGATGATGGACAGTAAAACATTTGAAACTAAATGTTCTTTTAATTTATTATTATTATTATTATTATAAAAAATGCAGACTCAAAATAAGGGGCCTGGCTGTCTTGCTGGTGAAAAAAAAACAGTTTTTTTATTAGTGAGAACTTAAGTCTATTTATATCTAGGTTCACTTTGGAGATTAGATAAGGCTAATCACAATGGTAAAACTATTTATTTAAAGAATCCATGTAAACATACACATAACAGTAAAATAATTCTTCATGGAGGGATCATAGCATGATGCTTTAAAATAGAATGGTTTAAATGCCATAATAATTAAAATAATAATTCTATAGTTATAAAAGTTTGGAGTATAGTAGTAATTGTAATAAAACATTATAGTCCAGTTTTACATTACAATACATTTTAATAAAAGTTGTTGGGCCGTTTTTGTTGCAGGATGTCTTTCTTTCTTTGACTCATATGCTTAAAGACTTTTCTAATAATTAAAGCTTTTTTAACACTTCATACCTTGTACAGAAAGAACTGCTGAGTCACGAACACCATTGGCTATGAAAGTAATCTCAGCTCCATTGTAAACACTTAATGTTCTGCAAAAACACAGGGTGTGAAGGTTTTTGGACTGGCTAATCCTAAAGCGCTCGCAGTGTTGCAGCTGAGTGCTATTAAGGAACCAAGTACCAGTTTGAGTACTGGAAAGTTCTATAGTAAACACTGCATCTTCACCCTCTATCACCACAACATTCTTCAGGTGTGTTTTTATCTTTGGTCCTGGAACTGAATAATAAAAAAGCAAAACTTTAACTTATTTACTTATTTTACATCATGCTGGATACTTTTACTCATGCAGCAATGCAATTTCTATTACATGATTTGGTTTTGATAGACATCGGAATGGCTGCAAATACATGCTAACCTGTGTATAGTAATGTTTTAGATTTTTGCAAAAAAATTTATTTTACAATTACTTTTTAAATTACTCACTACTCCCTACGCTTGCTGACTGACATTAATGATGTAAATAAAGTGGCATGGTGGCTTAGTGTTTATAACTAGTTATACTTGTCGCATCACAACCAGAAATTTCCAGGCAAGGCTATCCAGGATTTTCTTTTGTGGAGTTTGCATTTTCTCCCAGTGTTTATGTGTGTCTCTTTACACAGTCAAAAAACATGATATAAGTCAACTGGAGATGCCCAATTGTCCTTTAGTTACATAGATAGTGCTATGGGTTGGACAAAGAGCTGGTGATCTACTCCGTACAACCACTAGGAAATTCTGTGGATCAGTGTTTTTGAAGTCCATTGTCAGCATTCAGAAGACACTTTTATCCAAAACAACTTACAAGGAACATTTTGAGCAACTGAGGGTTAAGGGTTTTGCTCAGGGTCCCAACAATAGCAACATGATGCTAGTCAGGCTTGAAACAGCCTTATGATCTCTAGTGCAGTACCTTCACTTCCGCAGTGGAACCTGAGACATTATCTCTCAGTGGCTCTTAGTGTTACCTTAGGTTCTAATAAGCACAATCATGTTTGGTGTAGTGGTAAATCACTCTGGTCATTGTGCTGACAGTCCAGGTTTGATTCCTATTGTCTACTTTTCTGATCTGCTCTTTTTCAGCTTTAAATAATTAAAGGTTCCTGACTGTGTTCATGATTGGATTACATGTATTAGTAGGCCTACTCTTACTCAGCTTGTCTTTCATCCAGCTGATTGATTAGCATTTTTATTCACATTTTTGGCGTTTGTCAGAAGCTTTTATCCAGAGTGACTTACAGAAGTGTTTCTATACTAGTAAACATCCCCAAACTATAGTGGAAGTAGATGGAGTGATTAAAAATACAAAATCTGAAGAACTTTGTGTGTGTTTTTATATTATTATAAACTTTATATTTTATTAGATTATCAATTTTATTTTATTATAAACTTTATATTTTATTAGATTATCAAACTTATTCATTGAATGCAATAGAGTTTCAAATTCAAATGAGTATCATGCAGGCTGTAAGTAACACACAGCTCTTCAAACAAAATATAATAAAAAATCACTTACCTAGATGCACTGCTTTAGGGAATTCCACATGACCGCTCTTTCCATACTTGTTCACACAGCAGATGCGAAAGTGATAGTCACCTTCACATGGTACATGGTCTCCCAGGATTTCTGCTGAGTTGCCAGTTTCTGTGGTAAAGCATCGCTGCCATTCCTGGGAGCCCGCTTCTTGGGATTCAACTACATAAACTGATTTGGTAGAGTTCTTCAGGTTTGGAGAGGGTGACCAGGACAGAACAACACTATTTTGACAGTCTGTTTTCATCTGGACTTCAACAGGACATATTGGTGGACAGTGTCTTATTGCTAAAAGGTAAAAACAAATTATTTTGACCAAAAAGCAGGGTACATAAATGATATTTATATTTCAAGTGTTTGGCCAATTTCATATTTTTCAGTTCTTGTTGCATTTTAATCATGAGTTATATGTGCATTTGTAAAAAAAATATTTTTGTGCAAATTATTTACAATTACTTTTTGTAATATTATATTTCATATTTATTTACAGCAATTTTGTACTGAATGCAGTCTAAAATTCTACATGACTAATTACACCAGTCCAATTGTTGGTCAGCACTATAACATTTGATGCAGCACAAATTGCACCCTATTATTTAGTTAAATATAACATGCATAAATGCTCGAATAAAATAAGCAATTACAGCTAGTAAGTTATTCGGTTTTGGACTAGCATTATCTATAACAAATTAATTAAAAATAAATCTACATAGTCAATTTATTTTTAGATACATGTTCCCCAACATCGTATCGTTTTAAATCTAACAGCAAAACATTTTGGTGAAGTAACACGCCACTGATGTTTTCAAATCATTGTCTTCACCTTAAAGTTTCTTTGAGTGTTCCAAAGTTGGAAACCAGATGGTGTTTAATCTGGATTATGAGATCGCTCAGATGTGACCAGTTAAAACTCCCATCCCTCCTATTTACAATGTCAGTGTAAATATGTGGAAATGTATATGATCCCTTATATTGGAATTTACTTTCTTGTACAGCCCTCAAATTAGAAATAATATTGTAAATGCCCAAAGTTACAAACTAAAACGGTTACAATTATTCAGTTACAGTTATTCTTCTTATTTTTTATTTAACTAGTACCCAACTGCAATTTTCTGTTTTTAAACATTGAGTGTTATTAAAAACCACTGGTTTGTAATTAACTTTTTTGCTCTTCCAGTAGTATATGTAATATTTATTAAAGTAGTATTTAATGAAAAGTATAACTGTGTTCTTGTATTAATCTCTTACTTTTCACACGTAGCTTGCAGCTTGTCCTAGATTTGCCTGTCATACACAAGACTGTGCCAGAGTCTTGGTAGGAGGTGTTGACAAAAACCAGCATGTGTGTTTTCCCAAAGGACTTAATAATGGCCTGGTGTGTTTCAAACAACTGTAGACCATCTTTAAACCAGAACACCTCCATCTCTTCATTTTCTGTCTCTACACAGAAAGCGGCATTTTTGCCTTCCAGCACTTCAAGTCTACGAGGAAGTTTCTTCACAATTGGACCTGAAAAAGCAAAATTTATTACTACAAATAAACAGAAAAATCAAATATTTTAGTGTATAAAGGTTTCAAGTTTATGTATAAAGACAGTCATTTTTTTCTAAAGTGAAATATGTAATAATTAAATTTAAAATCTTGTATAATTGCTTTTGTAACGCTCTCACTGGCATCAGGATGACTGCACAAACCACTCTGCAATTCTTTGGAAAGAACACAATGGGTAAAAAAAAAAATCAAACCTACCTTTAACAGCTAGCTCTGCAATGCTTCTGCCACCATCTGGCATCTCACACAAGTAGACTCCATCATCATCAACTCCCACATCATGGATAGTCAGTCGTCGTCTTGTACCTTTTTGTTCCATGCCATATTTGTTCCCTGGCTGAAGTCTCTGATCTTCCAGGTACCATATAGTTGAAATAGAGTCCTCTGGAACATCACACTCTAGGATGGCAACATCTCTCTCCCTTGCTTCCACATCCTGCAGAGCTCTTTTGAATCTAACTGGGGGACCTTAAATGCAAAGCCATTTCAAAAGCAATTGGGCAAGTGGGTTGGTTTAAAATATATAATATATATGCAAAAATACAAAAACAAACATATACAGACACATGGCTTGCAGTGTGTATATGTTCTAATTGAGTATGTCGTCAACTGACAGTAAACTTGTTGTCATTTATTCTTTAAATCTAAATATCTTGAAGTGTGCTTGTGGGGGAAGAGAACCAATAAAGCAGTGGTTTTCATGTCTACAGTTAACTAAAATTTCGTTTAAAATGGCAGTAAAGTGATAGGCAAATCAATGCACTGGTTTATGCATTTTTGTGCATAGGTACCCACAAGACAATGCAAGGTCTCCAATTAAGAAGAGCTCATGCAAACGCAACACGGAAAGAACTTGGACTGCCACACCATTAACAAATTTAAGCCCTAAGCCACTGTGCCATCCTTAAGTGTATGCTTACATTTAAATGTCGTTAATGGAGAATTACATTATTACAAAAATGATGTTCTTTGTACAACATCATATCTCAATTATGTTCATTTAATACTTCAAATTATATATTGTGTCCAAATTCCTTAGTTATGAACTTGGCATTTGCTCTGGTTGGCTGGGTACCACTCTAGCCACCAGGTTGCACAAACCAGTGCATTAAAGTGTCAGTTCTAAGCCCGGAAAAAAATAGAAAGGTTGCTTCAGGAAAGCTATCAGACATAAAAACCATGCCTAACCAATAATGCGTCTGATTAGGCAACCCCTAAAGGGAATCCAAAAGGATGCATATTGTCAATTCTCGTTACACACATACAGTTACTAAGGCAATACACAACAATGTTTTTTTCCACAATATAAAGACCTATGTTGTAAAATATTTACTGAGAAACAAGCCACATGGGAACTAATTTAATATGCCATTGTCAATTAATTAAAGTTAATTTAGGCTCCCAATGTGTACCACATTTAATGATGGCTCAGTTGGTTCTTTTATTAAAATCCCAATAAGCAGCCAGTATAAGAAATTCATTAGCAATGATGGCTTTTGAAATTACTGTGAACTGGATTTCTGAAGAATCATTACCAAATAATGCTAATGCAAAATAGATTTAAATGTTCTGACTTTCGGTGCTTCATTCATTTTTACTTTAAATCAATAATGCTTTAAATATTAGTAATATTATTCAGTGCTCAGTAATTACACATTTTTCTTAGTTTAGTATAAAATTAGTGAACGGGACAAGCAAGCAATTAGCACTGTCGCCTCACAGCAAGAATCTCGTTATGGTTCTCTAGTGAAGTGATCCAGGGTTTTTTTATATGAAGTTTGCATGTTTGCATGTCAGTGTGGGTTTCCTCAAGATAATCTTGTATTCTAGCAAGCTAGATATGCAGTCAGGCTAAAAATGTCGTGTGTGTGTGCACGCATGTGTTTGCTTCTGTACCCTGCAACAGACTGGCAATTTATTCAGGTGTTTAGTGTATTCACCCAGTGAGTGTACCACAGTGACTTAAATAGGATTAAGCGATGGAAAAACTAGATAATGGTGGGATGGATGAATGGATGGATGGATGGATGTCCTTCCAGCTTTCTGGCAACAATATTTTTAAGACCTGCTCCAACTAGATCATTCTGGGTTTGCCCCAAACAACATTTAGAAGGACATGGTTTGAAACATTTGTTGAGTCACTGAGCCATAACCTTGTCATCACACTTAAATGCTGATGTCATTCTCATTTCAGTCCCTGGTTTTAATAAAGTTACTCTGCAGGGATAATTATACACACTATAGCTCTGTGGTCACTAACTAATTCAAACAAACCAAAAATCTACTATGATAAAAGTTTGGTCTAGGCTACTTAAAAGATAGTGCTGATTGAAATTGTTTTTTTTTGCAATACAATCAAAGAATCCCTGAAATTCATACTGAAACAATACTGATGGTGTCTTCCAAAACAAATACACTGTAATTCCCTGGTGAGTTTCAAAACATATGAAAACAACATAATTGTTAGCTTGACATTTAAATTCAGGCGTGTATTATAGTGCCTTGTTTCAATCTGTTCATTAATGCAACACTTTATCAATTCTTTGTTAGCCCACTCGTGAGCATCGCTTGCAAGATTGTTTATTTGTATTTATCGTGTCACTTTTACTTTTCTGTGTATAACATGCACATTAAGAGTTCATAGCAAAATTTGGATTGCAATTTTTTGGACTTGTTTTATTTGGAGTTGATGGAATGAGACTTAGAAAGTGTTCGAATCTGAAATATCTGTGTTATCATGAATAACAGCACAGACAACAGATTGGTGACCAATGCATTAGCTGCAAAGTGGTATGGGTGGAATTAAATATTTGTCAATGTTTTGACCAGACATAAAAAAACAGAACAACAGATATTTACAATACCTTTTACAAATAGTTGCACAACACTCAGTGTATTACCGAGTGCATTTGATGCTGCACATACGTAGAGCCCAGAGTCCTGCTGTTTGCAGTAAAGTACTTTTAAGTTATAGTAACCCTCCATGTCCTCAAACATTAAGTAGCGTCTCCCAGGTACTATGTACTCTCCATCTTTCTTCCACACAATCTCTGGTTTGGGTTTACCTATCACATAGCAACGAAATTTGGCGTGCTTGCCTTCTGTTATAGTGAACTTTTTAGCCTTAGCAACATTCAGTTGCTTCTCTCTTGAGTATCTTTCCTTCTCATGTGACTGCATTCTTCTTAGGCACCGGTCATTCTGGTGTGATGATAAGTGACCATTGGCTAAACCATTTTGATTGCTCCTGCCATGTTGCTCTGGCACACATTCAACTAACAGCACAGCTCCAGCCACAGCTTCCCCATACTCATTAATTGCCTTGCAGGTGTAGACACCTCCATCTTGGGCTCTTGTCTGGAATATCCATAGCTGAAACCATCCTCCATCTTGCTGGTTGAGACAATAGTGTGTGCTCTCATAGATTTCATTCAGTTGCTTTCCATCTTTTTCCCAAACAACCATGGAAAATGGGTCACCTGATAACTTACAAGAAAAGGCAGCATCTTCACCTTGGTCTACTCGAAGTGACAATGGTTTAATCAAGAATCGTGGCTTTCTGTCATGAAAAGGTTCTGCATTCTTCTCTTTCTGCTGCTGTTCAACTATCATGATATCTTGTTCTGGTGAAATAACCTTGATTTCGTCTTTCAATGGATGAATTAGCTGAACATCTTCAGTTTCTTCTACTTTCAGTGTAGCAGCTGCATATGTTTCTCCAATTATGTTCTTAGCTCTGCAGATGTACTGTCCAGCATCTTCCAGAGTTACTTCCAAGATAAAAAGGGTGTAAGCTTTGTTATCTTCAGCAATGCTATAACGGCCCCCAGGAACTATGGGCTCGTTCTTTTTTTCCCATATTACTTCAGGTTTTGGATCTCCGCTTATCTGACATTTCAGGGCTGCATCAGATCCGCTTTTTACAAGAATTGGACGGGGATATCCAAGGACACGTGGAGCTCCACTAAAAACATCCATATTGCCTTGACTTTTATGAATCACCAAACTATGGAAACAGACAAAAATGATTATTGCCACATTTTAATGGATAATGGCATTGATGGTTAATAAATAAAAAAAGCACACACTGGAAATTCTAAAAAAAGATTATAATTAGAGGTGTATTAACCTCCTGAGACCCAGACTTTTCCCTGATATGCGTTTTTTATTTCGTCTAGCTATTTGGGATTAGTAGGACCTAACAATCAAATTTTTGTCTTTGTTCATGAAGCCGTTTTAGGAAAAAACAATGTCCTCGTATGGAGACAGTAGGTCTAAAATAAAGAAACAATTGGCTAACAAAGAACAAAACTGTTATTGAAACTGTACACATTAGAAAACATAAACAAAAGTGATCATGTTACTGTACATAAATAAGTTGGGGACATAAATAAAGTTTTGGGGATGAAATTTAGACCCTTTTCAAGTGTGAATGAAACAAATCAAATGCTCATATTCAGTATCTTTAATAGTAACACTACATAGGTAGAAAGCTATTAATATCCAATACTCTTGACCCTAATGTTACAGATACCGCAGTGCAGTCCTGGGAATCTCAGAAACAGAGACACAAGATCCGTCTGCACTGAAAAAGCCAAAAGTGATTATTGTTTCACATGCCTTTTTTGCAACATGATAGCTGTTAAAAGCTCTGTGCTATAACTCAGGGCATTTTCCTCATGTTGCTGAAGGGCCTGCAGATGCTACGGCAGCCCGACTTCTTTCTATAAAGTGACCAATAAATCCAGCAGCTATTTCCAAGGCTTGTTAATAAACACCAGTGGAGAAATGTAGATGGCTTTCCTTTTGATCGAACCATTCTGGACCATGTGCATTTTCTTCATAAAAGCAATAGCAGAGGAGGAGGGTCCTCAGGGGCGACACGGTCCAGTGATGACATGTGATCAGCGTCCATAGATGAAAGCAGGCTCTGGGTAAAACTCACAAATGTGCAGGAAAATCTGATCAATAAGGGCCATGTTCTGGTTTTGCAGATTACTTGCAGTGAAACAGCTGGTGACTTTAAAGTGTGAACACCTCTAACACTGATTGAATACAGGTGTTCACTCACCCCCATCGCCAACCATCAGAAAAAGTCATTAACACAAATTATGAAGGATATGTATTATATATATGCTTCCCACTTTGTATACAGACATGGTAAGGAAATCCAGGGCCTAAAAAAAGAGACCATCCTCGGTGGTAATGAATGCTTTTTAATGGTTTGGTGGTACTGTGGCATCAGCATTCAGTGAGTTTGGGTTGTATAATGTATCAGCAATAACTGAACGATGTGTATTGTCCATTTATATTCCCTGATTGTCCAAGTATGAAACGGTCTTCTAAATCTTTTTAGAGTTGGTAAGAGAAACAAAGGTTAGAACATCTGATCATTTCTATTACTTATGGAACTTGATCCCTCACCTGCAGTGCCCTGCTTCCAGAATCATGATTACTCGGTTTAAGGTTTCTCATGCTGTGACTCTAACATCATTCACAAGCCTGCCAAACACTTTCCTTTTTTTTGCCACTGCTGATATAAGTTACATCAAAATAAAGCATGTTATTACCCAATTCTGAAGCCCATAGGCTATCCATTGTGAATCTGCCATTCTGCTTCAAGTACTTACAGTGGATGTAACAAGTCTACACACGCCTGTGACAAAGCCGGGTTTTTGTGATCAACCACCCCAAAAAAAACAACATTAATTATTTCTAAAATTCAATTATGTTTTATCCTCTAGGTCATATTCATGACAAAAAGTAATAATAAATCATCAGAATCAGAACCGTTTATTTTGCCGAGTATGTCACACATACAAGGTATTTGTCATGGTGAGGCACACATATATGACACGTAACATTAATAACACTAAGAAAAAAGGTAAAAGAAGATACAATAAATAGAATAAAAAATAAGAGTAATAAAGAGCCGGGAAAGATGATAATGATTAATGGTTAATGAGAGTAAAAGCTCTTGGGGAAAAGCTGTTACCATGTCTGGTTGAGATCATAGAGTTATTAATAAACAAGTCACATCAAACATGGTCATGGACAATTTTCTATCATCAATTTGCTTTACCTGCATGCTTTTGGACTGTGGGAGGAAACTAAAGTACCTGGCGTAAGCTTTTACTGATATTAATCTACACAGAAAGCTCCAGGTCAAACCCAGGACTTCTTGCTGTGATGCAAAAGTGTTAACCACTAAACCAATGTATCATTATTGAAATAAATTATTTGGGCTTTTTAATTGTCCCAACAGGCTTTATTCTTCTAAAATAAGGCTGTTGGAATATTGACGGATGATTTAGTATCACAAAATTATTGGACGAAGAGGCACAAATGTATCTGTTATGAATTTAACCTTTTATTTTATAATACCTGGCAGGACAAACAATCATTGGTTAGATCATATTTAACAGTTCAAGTTTATCTAACGCAGTTACAGTCATGGTCATTGTGGTAACTCTACCTCGCTTTCGTGCCGTTGGACTGTACGAGGAAATTGGAGCTTATGGTGGAAACTTATGCAGAAACAATGAGTACATACAACACCACACAAAGTAACAAGACCACCCCACCTGGGAATACTTACTATGAGACCCAAAAGGCTTTAAATAAATCTACAACACAGAAGTCAAAGATTTTTTCACTGATCTCTGGAGATCCTTCAGTTCCAGAGGGGTAACACTTTACAATACGGTTCCTTATTTAATGCTTAATCAATCGTTATATTGATGTGGGTTAGATGGTGTAGGAAGGGTGGAGATAACTGACATGCTTGGCTGAAATGCCCGGCATGCGGCTCATGGTATTCTGGGTGGAATGTAGAGATATACAGTTAGACTTAGTCAGACAGATCTGCTGCTAGATAGATAGATACTTACTAAGTAATTACCCATTAGTGTGCATAGAAGTGTGTTGAAGTAATAAGTAATTAATGAGTAACTATTAATAACTATGATAGTAACAATTCTTTACTTACTACTAAATTAACGATTGATTAAGCATTAATTAGGAACCGTATTGTAAAGTGTTACCAAATAGTCCAACAGTCCTTCTTCGTTTTTTATTAAAAAACAAAACAACAATCCCTTTATCATGATTTAATAGAATTGTTATTATTTTATTATTATTTCACCTTTTAACATGTATTTGATGTACTTGCGGCAAAATGAGTATGCATTAACTTCAAATTCAATTTTATTTGTCATTACACATATACAGATGTTCAATACAATGAAATGTTTCTCTTCGCATATCCCAACTTGTCTGGAAGTTGGAGTCAGAGCGCTAATACAGGGTCAGCCAACGTACGGCGCCCCCTGGAGCAGACAGGGTTAAGGGTCTCGCTCAAGGACCCAGTGTAGCAGAACCTGGATTTGAACCCCCAACCTTTGGGTTCCCAGCCCAATGCTCTACCCACTAGGCTACACTGTCACTAGAGTCCAAATAGAGTATAGGCTCACTGGCATATGCATCACTGTGCTATGTTGTAGGCCTTCTGGTAAACTGCTGATCACACTGGGCTGTACTTTTTCAAGTTCATGCCAAAATGGTGTAGAAAAGAGTAAAACATCCAGTAAGCAGCAGAATTGCATTCATTTCTTTTTGCCAAAATGTTTGCACTCGTGCACTGAGGTCACTCTCTCTCTCTCTCTCTCTCTCTCTCTCTCTCTCTCTCTCTCTCTGTCGGAGTGCATGCTGGGAGCGAGTGGGCGG
>JAOUQU010419770.1:0-10844 GCA_028566735.1 Ammoglanis amapaensis
ACTTTTGAAAATAAAATGTGATTAGTATTTTTACATGGTTCATGTTTTTGTCTGGACTGGCTGTAGAAACTTTCTAGAGGGATTGTCGCCATCTTGTGTTCAATCAAAAGCGTGTTATGTTGTCATATGACCACTAGGTGGTACGGGCAGTGTGTCCATATGAGGCCAAAAAAATAGGTGGAATGGTGCAGAGAACCAGAAATGTAATGTCCTCATATGAGGACGCAGCGTCTCTAGAGGTTAAATCTGTTACTCAGAGTCATGAACTCACTAAGAGAAAGCAGAATAGATCCATCAATAGAACAGAATCATTTTTTTTACCAGGTCACACCTCTTTAAGATATTCTGTTATTAACCTTGGCATTTTTAGCTGGCGGAATATGCCAGTATATGCCGGTGGAACATTTATAAACATACAAATATAATTTCTTCAATTAGTTAATGTCTTTTTCCAAACAATTAGTTTCAAAAACCTTTCACGTTTGAACCCAGCACTGATCAAACGTGTGTGGTTATGCTTTATTGCTGCAGTAATGCAACTCAACACAATGGCTTTTTAGTGCTTTTATTTTTTATTTATTTTTAAATCTAAATGGCTGTAACAGCAATGGAGTCAAACTGAATCATCATCCTGGCATTGGTGGGGCTCAAACCAGAGATCTGGTCTGATTAGTAATCCAGTACCTCAACCGCTAACCGCCAGAACCTTTAACACTGTATTTAACATTAAAATATGCCAATGTCTTTTCTTTTAATAAGGAAACAATGTTAATGTTAAAGTTCTAGATGTTCCAAACATTGTGGTTTAATAATGGATGCTGGATGGAGGACATCTGGACTCCAACCAAGGATGTGACCATGGATTTCAGAATTACAGCTTTGAGTTTTCTTCTGCCTGGATGAAAAACTGAAAGACTTACGTCCAGATTAAACTGAAAACGTCGGAAAATATAAACGTGAGGCACTTAAAACTCGGACATTATGTTCTGTGTGTGGGACACTGAATATCTAAGACGAACGATGTTCATGTACACTAATGTCTGATTATTCTTATAATAATAATAATAATACATTTTATTTATAAGCGCCTTTCAAGATACCCAAGGACACTATTCTTGTTAATTTTAACTGATTATAAATATTTTGATCACTTTATTTTCCAGGTTTTGGGATTTTTATTATTGTTGTTTTACACCACACACACTAAACTGCAATAGTATTGGGATTCCTGAGTATGAGAGTTATCATGCAAAAACATAAGATATTAAAATGGAGTGACCTTTGTTTGCGTGACCTCTTTGTCAGTCACTCTATGAAGAAATTGTTGGAATTGTTGTACCCATGTAGTATAATGATCAACGTCCGTTTGTGTTAGGTTAGGGAACTGTGCAGGACATAGTATGCAAAGTAAGTATGGAAGTATGTAACCCCATTAATAGAACTGAATTAATTTCACTGGTCTTTATACTTTTGTATGTGGAAATAAAAGTGTGGAAATGAATTGTATTAAATGTACGTAATTATTTATAAATAATGTCATTTTTTTTCTGTGCTCTGCTTTTGACGCGTTGCTCTTTGTAGTAATGAGATCATGTGACTCCATCGACAATAATGGATAATAAATGTGTTAAAAAATAATGATCTTTTAACGTTTAACGTTGTGGCCTAGTTTTTGTTTCTTCGTTTTATGACAAGCACAATAAATAAACGAAATGAAAAATCTAGATTATCATTTCTGCATTCAGGATTTTAGCTGCCTGACCTCTTCTAGGCCGATTCTGATTGAGTCTGATTGTCTGATCATCCTTATGTACTGTGAAATTTGATAATCGACCCCATCGAATAGATTTTTAAAAAGAATGTTGGTGGTGAACCAGACCACACAGACGCTGTTCAGACCAATAGGCACAAATTCCCACAAGAACACTTCTTAAAAATCGTTCTTAAAATAGCACACGTGTGTGGGAGGGGTACAGGAAGTAGGCCGGAATGTGTAACAGGATCTTATTTGTTTTTCTTGAGGATCTGAGATGTGTCTAGTGGCACAGGGTGGTACTGCACCCACCCTACTTGGAATACACATGACTGGCTGGGGGATGTTCAAAATTATGATCCAACCTCCTCAGTTTGCATAATTTAAGAATCCCTGAAAAATCCATATAGCATTAATGTTAATGAACGACATGAATCGACCCCCATACTTCCGTTCTGGGTACATTATGAACCCCCACCCCCTACTGTTTAAGCCATGTAACCTTAATTAAAACCTGCTAACAGTGGCTAATAATCCAAAAACATATTTGCAATTTTCTCTGGGGTTTGGATGTTCAGTTATTTTGTTGGCCACGAATATAAAGTGTAGCTTTCCCATAATCCCACTCGATGACATGTACGCATACCAAGCACATTCTCACCCTGGTGGCTACGTAGCTGCCGTATTCATTACACTCCTACCCCCCTACACCCCCTCCTCAAGGCTTAGATTGATAGGCCCGAGCAGTGAACTTCACCTTTGGAACCGAGTAGCTTTTCTCACACTCATTGGTGGACGTTTATCCTCCCACTGAGCTTAATAGAGCACTGATCCTCACACTCACACGCTGAGCAACGGGCACGCCGACACTTACACCGCCAACATGCACCGAGCCTTCGTCTGGGTGACGAGGACCCGGGGGTTCTGGGGGGGCGGCCGAGCGCGGCTCAGATCTGCCCCCACACTTCAGTTCCACTCATCGTGTGGTGAGTGTTTCATGCTATTAAATAGAAAAACTACTTAATACTCAGTATGATGTTTTATTCCTTATGGTACAGATCTGCATTTCAGGTGTGTGGTAAAAATACTCATGTGAAATACTCATGTAAACATATGACAAAGTACAATGAAACCTAAAACCTAGTTTTAGCTAATAGCTAAAACTAAGATCAGTCATCTGGCCCCTTAGTCATAGTTTTTAGATTGTATTGCTTATAGGTCACTTTATTATAATTGCATATAGTATGCTAGTGTACTATTTAATAGTGCTGTATGATCTGTATGATAGATGACTTTATCTTGTTAACACCTCATACATTCTTGTAGCGTCAATGCATTTATTCGTAGAAGCTGAGCGTCTACACACTTCAATGGGGTGCATAGAATGTTTTTTCCTTCATTGTTTCAAAACTCAATGATCCTTAGAAAATTGCCACAATTTGATCCAGCCACTGTTTGCTGAGCATCTTTGGCGATGAAGAGATCTGGGACCAAGTCTGGGAGTGGAGCGTCTGCTAGAGGATCGTAGGAACAGTCAACAGACTTTTTGATTGAAAGCCGATCCAGAGTTTCTTAGCAAGCGTTTTTGGGTTAACAAGAGTAGGTTGCCAGATCTTATTGCAACCCATAGCGCTACGGAGATCTTGAGTATCTACGGGACAATTTCATATCTCCAATCAATCTAGTGATCCAATCAATCTAAGGATCATTGAGTTTTTAGACTGTGGGAGGAAACCGGAGTACCCAAAGCAAACCCACGTGTTCACAGGGAGAACATATCTGGACTTTTTGCTTTGAGGTGACCTACATGTCACTTGGGATGATTTATGATGTAAGCCGAACATGAACTTTCATGAAATGTTTCTAAAATGTTGTTAGCTATTTAAATTGCTTTGTTCAGCTTCATGGGGTCAGAATGCAGCGCTGCAGCAGACAAGAGCGCAGATGCCTCCATGCGATTCTAAACCTGAACCCTACCAGGTAAGCAGTCATACTCACAGCCTTTGTTTACACAGTGTTTACTGGTATGACCACAGGGTTGTTGTTGCAGGGGATGAGTAAAGAACGGATGCTGGACATCAGAAGGCTGAACTGTAACGGCATGACCATGAAGGTGACGTACTACAAGAGACCGCTCTTCATCCACCAGGGCTTCATGCAGTGGCTGTGGGATGTGGACGGCTCACGCTACCTCGACATGTTCGCCGGGGTTGCCACCGTTAGCCTGGGACACTGTCATCCGTAAGTCATCCACTCGGACTCGCAGTCCAATTTGCAGCCTGTTTGTTATTGCCACAACAGCGACTCCTGCTGTTCGGTCAAGGAGTTAGCGTGACTCTCCGTATGAAGCAAGATTCAGGTGAAATACAACTAACATCTTCTCGTATTCTTATATATTTTAGGAAAGTAATGAAAGCTGCACAGGAGCAACTCCAGCGTCTATGGCACACCTCGGCCATCTACATCCACCCTCAGATTCAGGAGTATGCAGAGAAACTCGTCGCACACCTACCAGAACCGCTAAAGGTACACACACGTTCATCTGCTGCTTGTGCCAACACCCTGACTGAACAGCAGGAGTCGCTGTCATTGCAGTACGGAGGTTTAAACCTGTCCCAACCCACCCTGCCTCAGACACACAGAGTTATTATGCGTTTGTGTTATAGGTGGTGTACCTGACTAACAGCGGATCAGAGGCCAACGATATAGCCCTGCTAATGGCACGATTGTACACCGGCAACTCTGATGTCATCACTCTCAGGTCAGCGTTCTATTCATCCTACTTGTAGTCAGGTGTAGATGGGGTACAACTCATAAATGCTTGGCATGAAGTTAGAACAGAGCCTGGATAGGTTCGAAACCAGGTGAACCTGGTGCCTGCAGAAACACTACATGAAGTGTGTCATAAAACTGTGGATTTAAATCTCTGGTCTTAAGTCTTCTGACCCATTCCAGACAAACACACAAGGGCACAACGAAGCTTTTCAAGCTGATGTGTGTGTTTCAGGAACTCGTACCATGGTGGAAGCCCAAGTGCGATGGGTCTGACTTCAAACGCAGTGTATAAATACCCAGTGGTGTCGAACCTGAGCTGCCATAATGTATGTACAGCGAAATATGTGTATGTTTGTTTGTGTGTGTGTGTGTTACAGTGCATGATTGTGCTTCCTGGTGTACTGATGGTTCTTTTCCTGGTGTTACTGGTAGACTATGTGTCCAGATGTGTTCAGAGGGTTGTGGGGAGGGAAACACTGCCGAGATTCACCTGTACAGACTATCAGAACATGCAACTGTGCACCAGGTATACACACACACACACACACACGCACACACGCACACACTCATACAGAGACACGCTTTACAATAAAAACACTTTGAGTTTAAACATATGTTTTTAATCGTATGACGAACAAGCTCACAGTCAGGCGTCTGAATACTTATAAGCATTATAACATGACTTATGATTGTTTGTTTTGTCCTGACAGATCAGTGCCAGGCTAATGACAAATACATCGATCAGATGAAAGACGTCTTCAATACTACGGTTCCCAATCGCATCGCTGCGTTCTTCGCCGAACCTATTCAGGTCAGTTCCACCAGAAAAAAATATTCATTCTATTTTTATGCTGCTGCTGCAACAGTGACCCCTGCTGTCTGGATGAGGTGCTGCCACAAATGTAGAGGAATACACAGAAAGTAGTATGATCCTCGGTACATCTTAAGGGTTTTTATTGATGTCAAGAAACAGCATGTGATAACCTGATAATAGGAAATGTTTCCAGGGAAATAATGCAAACAAACGAAGATGCAAAGATGAAAAAGACGTTCGCTTGTTTTGTTTGATGCCGTTGTAGCTGCTATTAGATATTTGTTGTTTTTTCTCTGATACAGGGTTTAGGAGGGATAGTGCAGTACCCCAAAAACTTCCTTAAGGAAGCCTACGAGCTCACCAGGGAGAAGGGTGGAGTATGCATCGCTGATGAGGTGTGAAAATAAGCTCCATCTTTACAGTCAGTTTGGAAAATCCATTCTAATCCATATCTATACCTATAACTATATATATATATTATGTACTTTTATGGTAATAGGTACAGACAGGCTTTGGGCGAACAGGAAGTCACTTTTGGGGCTTTCAGGCTCATGATGTCATTCCTGATATAGTAACCGTGGCTAAAGGTATAGCCAACGGATTCCCAATGGGAGCTGTGATCACTACCGAAGGTTAGGCAAAGTTTATGATCACCAACCTCCAATAAATTTTGTCAGGTGCATAGTCTGGCTGGTCATATGTAAAATGAGCTATTTTGCCTGTTTTGCAGAAATCGGGCGCCAATTTGCAAGTGGAGTTCACTTTAATACATTCGGTGGAAACCCTCTCGCCTGCAGCATCGCCTCTTCTGTGCTAGAAGTAAGTAACAGGGTGCAACAGGTGAGTTTACCAGGACTTGTTTACCAGGATTTATAGGTGACGAAAAGTCACCTTCTTGCTGTAGCGTGACTGTGCTACCCAGACTAGTGGTTAAAAAAAACAATGACAGTGAAATTAAATTAAATAAAGTGTACGTGTGTGTTAGACAATTAAGGAGGACAAGATTCAGGAGAACTGCGATATAGTGGGAACTTATCTGCTAAAGGAACTGGCAAGACTGCGAGACATATACGAGATCATTGGAGACGTTCGAGGGAAAGGACTGAACATTGGAGTGGAGATGGTTGAAGATAAAGTAAGAACAACTGCTTCCTCCAAGATTCTCCAGTCAAATTAAAGGTTTAGGGCTATAAACCATATTTTATAGCTCAATTATTATATTATTATTATAGACCGATTATTATTGGATCGATCTATTATTATAGACCGAGCTTGCAAACGTTGTGTAACACCAGCGCATTCAAAAACTGTTAATCGGCTTTCTGGCTCTGTGACACTAAAAGGTTTTTATAAACCGTTTTTACCCCTCTAATTTTTGAACAGCTTCATTCCCAGAGACTTAACCTTAATCTGAAGTTTTTTAATAGTAGTTTCTGACAATGAACAAGAGCAGAGTTCAAGTCAGACGTGTCATAACATTTCTGTTAAAACTGCCTCGACCTGCAGACTTTCTATCACTCATTAGCTAAAGTGGACGCTCCATTGCACTGATCAATAATAAAACATTAACAAACATGTCGGCTGTGGCGACCAAAACACAAAAAAACATTTGTTTTTTTCTCTTTACACAGGAACAATACATTTTCAAAAGGTACTATCTCTATTTTACCCTTTAGTCGATTTCGACCCTGGGTTACTCTGTGGACCGTTACCGAGTATCTCGGCAATTAAATTTTTACGGGGTAGGTTGCCAGGTCTTTCCCCAACCCTGTATCTCTACAGGGATCTTGTGTGTGACTAAGGGACAATTTACACATTTCCGATTAACCTAGTGCATGTCTTTGGACTGTGTGAGGAAACCGGAGTACCCGGAGGAAACCCACGTTGACACGGGAAGAACATGCAAACTCCACACAGAAAGTCCCCAGCCCGACCCGGGGATCGAACCCGGGACTTCTTGCTGTGAGGCGCCAGTGCTGAACCATTCAGGCACCGTGCCGCCCGCCAGTGGGTACAGGAACACCAAATCAAGTCTAATACATTTTATATTAGTGCCAGGCTGTTGCAAGCGTACCACTATTAGCTGTATGCATTTACACATTCTAGCTAGGGGTTTATTTCTCTATATAATGTGTATGCAAAACTAAGCAATGACTGAACAAAAGAAAACAAATGTAAATGCTGTCGCTAACAAGCTAAAACTACCTCCCTGCCTCCTCACAGGTACAGCAGTCAACTGAATGAATAAAACAAAAAATGTTTTTAATTGGACCGTGAAGATAAAAAATTCAAGTGTCCTGAATAGAAGAGAACTCGAATCTCCACTAGGTAGCCAGGTTTAAGATTTAGCACATTCATGGGAACTTTAAATGTCTCGTACAGTTGACAGTTGTACAGTTACATTTGCACTGAATGCCTGCTTGCAAACGTTGTGTAACACCAGCGCATTCAAAAAATGTTTATCGACTTGCCGGCTCTGTGACATTAAAAGGTTTTTAATAAATCTTTTTTTGTTTCAGGAAAGTCGAGATCCTCTACCTGCAAACGCCATGCTTGAGATACTGGAGGACACCAAGGACATGGGGGTGCTGATTGGAAGAGGGGGTCTTTATGGTCAGGTAAAGCAAATTATAATGATTTCAACACCTTTAGACTGCTTTGACTCTGGACTGTTGTGTAGCAAAAGCAACAACATACCAAAAAACATTCTAAAATTTATGTTATTTGTATCTTCTTTATCTTTTTCTAAAAACTTTTTTCCAGACTTTCCGCATCCAGCCACCCATGTGCATAACTAAAGATGATGCAGATTTCTTCCTGGCCATGTTCGACCAGGCTTTACGGAACTTCACAGAGAGAAGATGAGAACATCAGTATCAAGTGGTCACATAGAAAGAACATTACTCACACCAAACATAAATGAATCATGGACTAAAGCTGTTTAGAGTCACTAAAGTGTATCTTACTTTGTATTTAAAGGCTTATTTATTTAAAGACATTATTTCCTCTGATAACGTTTTTTAATTTGAAAATTATTAGCAGGAAAAATGTTCCCACAACATAACAGGGTCAGTAGTGTAAATGAGACTGAGATAAAGGGCACGTGAGGGGGCAAAAACAGATTCAGAAGAATAAAAGAAACAAGTATGGTTCCAAATTTGAAAATATTGATTCTGTTTTTATTTAATATCAATTCACACAGGAATGGTTTTGGCACACATTTGCAGAATGGGTCAGTAATCTTCATGAAGTAAATAGAAAAGCAAAGAATCTATGAGGAACTGCGTTTCCTCACACACTATCGGTACCGCCCCTCAGTCACGCCCCCCTGTGTAAGGACCTGGAGCCTTGATCGCGCACACCTGTTCCAGATCTGGTAGTAATCACCACCACTACATATGGACTCTCAGCCCACCGATCAGAGCTGGATTCTTGCGTTGATTCTTGCGACTTCCCATGACTTCCCGTGTTTTTTTGTTGTTTTTGTTCCAGTCGTGTAATAAATCTCCTTGTTAAAGCGACCTGCCCTGGTGTGTCTCCAGGGTGTGTCTTGGCATTGTAAGCGTTCCTAAAGAAACCCCAAACCCTAACAGAATCCTTTAAAGGTGATTCATTTGCAATGACTCGTTTCGAAGATTTCGACCGGTGAACTCTAAATTCAGCTTCGAATGATGAAGAATCTGAAATAACATGGACGTGCTGACAAACCAATATAATTTACGGAGAGTCTAGATCAGTTGAGAAGATATGAAACAAAAAAGACGTGTTCAATGTTCAATGAAATCACTCACACAGCCATTGAGGTTTTACATATTTTATATATGTTAGGTGTTTCGTTTCTAGGACTACGACGGGTAATAAAACACTTTTGAGTGAAATTGGAACAATGATAACAAGCCAATTCTTCTCTTTTACACTAGAGCCAGGCACCCAAGAACAATTATTGTATAAATAGGCATACATAACTCAATTACTCATATGTGTGTGTATGTGCATGTGTTTATGTTTATGTTTGTCACTTCCATCCATGTTGTTTGTGTTCTGTATCAACCAGGACATTTATGTTTCTCCGATTCAAATATTCCAGCCACTACCTGGAATTCATCCATGACATTTCACTATAGTCCTGCAATGTTTGCTGATTAAACACAAATCATTCTTTGCACATGAACTCAAAATGATTCCTCATATTTATATTTATATACTGAACGGTTAAAGGTTTGGCAGCCGATGTGATTCTTGTGGTAAGAAAGACGCCGGTGATGGATGTGATCAGATTGCATTGTATCTTTCACATGCCTCCTGACCTAAAATCCTGCAGTGACTTTTCCTACGTGCACCAGACAAGGAAATGACACCCCAAAAAGCTCCCAGGAATCGAGTGGAAACCAAAATAGACCCGACGCACGCCTGAAGAAAACAGAAACACAGCCCCGAGCATTCCAAACACCATTACCGTGCCAAATTCGTTAGAAAGCACGTGAATTTGCTTTTCAGCGTTTTTAGGTGTGGGTTGTGTTTGTGCTATTGATTGTGTTTTGGTGTAAACACCCTGTGAATGAGAAGATCAGGGTTCAGGCATCCAGAAAAAAAATAAACACAATAAAAGAATGCTGTTGTGGATTGGACATTTTTGGGGTTCTTATGATCTTGCTATAAAAAACATGATTAAAAAGCAAATTTGATCTGCAAAACATACTTTGTTTAAATTTAGATACTTAGTAAAAGCTAATAAATCAAACTGAAGATTTAATTATTTTAAAATATTGATAAATACTTATATGTCAAAATCATAATTATTATTATTATATTATATCGTATATTATTCTAATAGTTTTTTTACTATTGGAATTGGAAAACTGCTCTGGACACAGGATTTTCCAGCTTAGAAGAATCATAAAACCTCCAACTGGAATTTCTTTCTATCCACTTTTATGAATAATTATTTTCTCTGCTCGAGGAGCGACCTTTGCCCAGTACCGAACCACACTAAACTGGTTTCAGAGACAAAGAACTCTGCAGGTTTTAGGGGTTATGAAAGGTTATAAAAGCTCCTGGAGGAATTCAACACATGGTCAGACACTTATTATTCAGCTTTTACTGAATAACAGAGAACTGACCGCAGTCCTGTCTGAGCCTGAAGGAACATCATTAAATTGTGCATTACTAACTAAATAAGTAGATTAAATAGATCATATCTGTACAATCATTCTCAGCAAAGATGAATCGGATTGTACAGATTGTAGTCCTAGAATAATCGCATCCCATGGACCCTATTTTGGACAAACGTATGTTTGTAAAGATTAGCTATATGCTTTTAATAACAAAGATTTCAGCATTTAATTAAAAGCTGAAATATAAAACACAACAGGTGTTATATTGAATGCAAAATATAAAGTTGTTTCAAAGTTTTACTGACTGTTGTATTCAAATTCAAATTTTATTTGTCATTACACATATACAGATGTACAGTACAATGAAATGTTTCTCTTTGCATATCCC
>JAOUQU010419797.1:0-10844 GCA_028566735.1 Ammoglanis amapaensis
GTCAGAAATAATCCCTCTAGGACAAGACACGATGCAGATTTTTGCGGTTCCTTTGAGAAGGAAACCACAGATTTCGCTGCAGGCGAGGAGTGTGTGAGTGTGCGTGTGTTTCAGCCCAGAGCTCTGACTTCCTTTGTCCTACAAACATCGCCATCTCAGCCGGATTGCTCCATTCCGGTTGCACACACATACAAACATACAGACGCTCACTGTTCAACTGCTTTTCACCACTAGCTCCCTTTGCCCAATCGGAGGGCACATCAGAGTCTTGGTCGAGACTCCGTGTGACGAATCTAGGACAGTGAGGTTTACACCTCAGGCTTATGGCTGACAGGACAAGTGCTATCCATGTCTCAGACCTCGCAAGCAACACAAACTGTACAACAACACAAACTGTCATTTTTGTAGTCAGCTTGTTTGATTGTAGTCATTTTTGTTTAGAATAATTATAGCTTAGAATAATCACGGTTCAGTGCTTGTTCCAGTGGTGTGTGTGGGTCTCCCCTTTGATTGACCGAAAACCTATCCAGAGTTGTATAGTGTGCCCAATTACTCAAACCCCCAATGACCCTGACTAGGATAAAGTTTGGGCCAAAAGAACCATAAGTGAAGGAATGATTTTGTGGCTTTAGTTCCATCTCCTGAGTCCTGTACCATTTAGGAACGATGGACGAGACCATTTGGAGTCCAAACACTCATAGATTTAATTACCTAGACTACACAGACTTGACAATATTTGTGAGACAGTGAGTACATACACTAACTGCTGCACTCTTATATTTATTTATAAGCATCTTTCTGAATCAGGATGATCCTGTCCAGTATCCAGTAGTGTTAGATAAATGATATCCGAAGCAATCACAGTCACTAAATTACCTGGGCAGCAACCATATATAGAACACACAGTGACCACCAACTACCTGCTATCCTGAACCAGATCAAATAAAGAGCATCTCCTGTGAAAAAGTACGTAGGCCATGTCAGAAGTTACTGACCCGGAACTGTCTGGAACAATCCCTTTCAGAATCAGAAGCAAAATCAGATTTCTTGGCAGAGTATTTGTAATTGTAAGTCGTTTTGGATAAAACTGTCTGTTTAATACTGTTATCTAGGAGGGCGGCACGGTGGCTTAGAGGTTAGCACTGTCATCTCACAGCAATATGTCCTGGGTCCGATCCGATCATAGGTGGCTTATGGCGTCATTGGGGTTTATAATCGAGTATTAGGGTACTTCAATTATGTTAATAAGCAATTCAAATATATGGCTGCTAATTTAAAACTACAACCATTATGTTAGAAAATCAATGCAGATAACATTTTTCGATTTAATTCATGGTTTATCTTTCAATTTAAGCAATGTTTTCCACTACTAAAAGATCCCGGATTGCAGTCGAGGTGAATGTATTGCTGCTCACAACTTCGCCAGCGCAGAACCCGCAGCTGAACCCTTTTTTCACTTATGCACTGTACACAGATGTCAATCTATCAGCTTGTACGGGTCTTTACCCAGCCTTTGAAACCCCCACCCGCATAGTCCGGACACCCCCCTGTACAAACAGTGTGTTTTCTGTAGGCACTAGATGGCATTTATTAGAAGCAATACTGAGGTGCTTATATATACACCTAAATTTATATGTATAAACTAAAGTGTTCAAAATATCTGTGCTGATGTGCTAGCAAAATATCCCACTCCCCTCAGATTCACCTATTGCTAAAGACTCAATATATGAAACAATATATAGAGTTTCTGATGAGTGAAAGGCACACAGAAACACCCTGTACACAGGATGACACAAACACGGACAAACACCAGCCGTCCCACAACACGCAAATAGAAAGACAATTTTAGTAGCTCCGATTTACCTGACTGCATGTCTTTGGACTGCGGAAGAAAACCAGAGCTCTTATGTGATACTCAGCAGACCCTTGGGAAAGCATGCCAAGAAATCCAGCCTAGAAAACCAACCTCGAACCTTTTTGCTGTTATGCAAAGCTACCCAGTAAGCCACTGTGCTGCTCCAGTAAAGAAACTAGAGATAAATATGTCATATATTATGTCAAATATGTCATATACTCAACAAATAAATATGTCACTTTTACTCACATGTAAAAAAACCATGCCTGAAACTATTTACTGCACTAGATTGGTTTCTCTGATCAGTATGTTAACATGATGTTGTACATTTTATGTTACATTCGTGACCGACACGGTATTTATTCACTACATAGTTTTTACTGAACACCTTCATGGACAATTTTGTATCTCCTGTTGATCACACTGGCATGCCAGAGTAAAACCAAACCAACATGGGAAGAACATGAAAACTTCCCACAGAAAGGACCCAGACTCAAAGGACCCAAAATCAAACCCAGTACTTTCTTACTTTGAGGCGACAGCGCTACCCACTTAGCCACCGGACTGCAGTGAAATAACACTATAAACAGTTTGCTATTCCATTACTGCTGTGTATCCTCACTCAGACAGGGATCATTTAGAGCAGTCAATCCACCTAGTGGCTCTTAAGGAGACCAGGGCTATCCAGTATATAAAATATGCCCGGTCCCTGATTGAGAACACAGATAGAATGCACTGACAGGTGGCTTAGAGGAAGGTTCTGTGACCCTCTTGTCTGTGATTTTAACCAGGAACAAAAGCAACGAATAAAATAAACGACAAAACAAACGTAACAAAATGGTAGCAAATGGGTAGTTCTGCGGTTTATAAACTCTGCCACAAGGCATGTACGTGTTAATCTTTGTGTACCAGTTGAGAAGTCCAGGTACATGCAGTCAGGTTCATTGGAGGCCCAATTGTGCATTATAGCGTCTGCAACTAGTCTGTATAAATAAAAGGGTCGTGTCAGGAAGAACAGCATCCTGTTTGTAAACCTATAATGCAGTTCACAATCTGCTGTGGCGACCCCTAATGTAGGGACAGTGTAGCCAACAGTGTTGTGGTGTATTTGCGACCCCACCTATGAAACCTCGGCTAAAGTTGTGAGATTTAATTTTGATCAAAATTATGTTATTTCTGATAATGATAAATGAACATGATAAATTATTACATTTTTGATTCTTTTCACTTTATGTTTTCATTTTCACCGAATGATCGATGTTAGTTGTTTAGTTGTGTAGAATGTAGTATAAAATGTTACTTTAGCTGGCTTTTTACGGGCAGGGACACATTTGACACTAATAAATGATGTGACGAACACTGTTCTGTTGTGCCACTGTTTTTAGTGTGAAATGAGTAATAAAATATTGTTCATATAACATTTGATCATTTATTGATGTGTAAGGAGTCATTTACTACAGACTAACCTACAAAACAATTTCAAACCAATAATTTCAATGATTTTCAACCATCGGGGATGCATTCACCATGGGAACATTACCCTTGGGGTATCGACACCCATTAGGACGACCCTACCGGACTGTTTCGCATCTACGGAACATTTCAGTATCTTCAATCAACCTAATGGCACGACGTTAGACTGTGGGAGAAAACCAAAGGAAACCCGTGTGGGCATGTGGAGAACATGCAAACTCCACACAGAAAATACCCAGACAACCCCACCTGAGCATCAAACTCAGACTTCTTGCTATGATGTGACAGTGCTACCCGCTAAGCCACCATAAATCTTTTAGCACTTATTAAATCATAAAAAGTACTTTGTAATGTGAATTATATGCTTGTTAAAATACGAACCTCAAGCTTTATATGGTTGCCAGATTGTGTGTTTCTAAATATGTATGTCAATATGGATTTAAAAATGCAATCTGGCAACCCTTAGCGGCACAGTGGCTGAGTGGTTAGCACTGTCTTGCCTCACAGCAAGAAGTCCCGGGTTCGATCCCCGGGTCGGGCCAGGGACTTTCTGTGTGGAGTTTGCATGTTCTCCCCGTGTCAGCGTGGGTTTCCTCCGTGTACTCCAAAACATGCACTATCGGTTTATCGGAAATGTGAAATTGTCCAGTAGACTCACAAGTTCCCGTCACTTACTGGTGGTTGTCGTCAGGAAGGGTATTCGGATGGAAAACTCTGCTCTCTACCCCAGAAACTGGGAAAACGGACCATAAACGAATAGATAGAGATAGAATCTGGCAACCTTTACTACCGAATTTAAAGTTCTGATTGTGTTTTTTTACTCAGTAATATATGTGATTCAAAATGTAGAAAATTCCAGCTCTTAGGACACAAGTACTAAAGTAAAAGTCAAAGTACATGTTGTAAAATTTACTTCAAATGGTTCAAATACACCAAACTACTCAATTTCAGTACCACAAGTACTAATTGGCTAGTTTGCACCCTATAATTTAAGAAAAGCTGTCTTAATAAAATAATATAAGATCCTGACAGGCCTGTTGTAATAATTCTCCTTAGGCAGTGGTTGGTTACGCCCAGGAAATGGCAATTGTACTATTGTTTTGTAAATTATTTAAACTGTATATGTAAATGTGAATGTTTAGTCATTAAACTGCAGTGTGACATTTAATGTGTGAGTGAGTGAGTGAGTGTGTATCTCCAAAGATAGCAGCTGCTTAGTGGGCCTGTGAGTGTGTGCTTTCATCATTGTCACATCATTTTAAAGCAGCACCATGAAATGTCAGCATCCGCAATCAGCATTTCCCGTGTTCAAGCCTTCGCTCTCCTTTTTCTCTCGACCTTCTCTCTAGCCTTCTTTCTGATACACATTTTCCTTCCACTTGCACTCAACTCTCTTCCCTTTCTCCATCTTTAAATCCGGCCTTCTCCAGATGTGGCATATTATTCATCCCTGCTATCCCCACTCCTGCTCTCTACACCTCTATTCTTTTTTTTTCGCTCTCAGGTTCTCTTTCCCTCTGCCCATCCTGCTCCAAACAGCTCTGTTGCTAGGATACTGGAGAAACTGATTGGGCAAGTGGTCGCCTCCGACCCCCCTTTCCCCACACCCCCCTCTGGCGGTCTCGCACACATGCACGCAGACTCCGACTTTCCCGAACGATCCTATGTACAGATAGTTACTGTTCACGTAGGGGCCAGTGAATGACGCCTGGCAAAAATGTAGAATGAAAAGGCCAAAACGGCTCACGCTGAGAGGATATAAAAAGCTGCGAAGCATCACAGCATGGAACAGTGTTTAGCAACACTCATGGGACCTTAAGTGTTCTTCTCATATAACACACTGTAAAATCATACAACATATGTGTGTTGCATTGCAAATGAGAAAGATTCTTGAAGTCATACTTTATAGTGTCTGCATTATAATGGCATCCTGTGTGTTTGCATCTTTCTCCCAGTGTTTCCAGAACTTACGTGTAAGTAGTAAACAGACGTGGAATTGACTCATTTACTCATGTTACGGCAAACTGAGTAGTTGATTTGAGTATTTGTACCTTTCAAAGCAGAACCTGTTCTTTTAATTCAGTAAGTTATGTCCAAATAAGTGTAATTTGTTGTATTTTAAATCACATCTATTACTCAATAAATAACACACACACACACACACGCACGCACGCACGCACGCACGCACGCACGCACGCACACACACACACACACACACACACACACACAGAATAAAATCACATTTGGGGAAATGCAATGAATAGGGTTGCCAGATTGCGATGGCTACCTGGCAATCTGGCAACACCATATTAAGTGCACAATCGACGGAAGTGTTGATTGTTAAGGTGACTGTTAAATAATTTATAAACAACAATAATAATAAAAATATAATAATTGATGGAGAACATAAATGTTTAGACGAAAAAAAAAAATTATTGTGGGAACAGTTCCCCCCAAAACCATTGGGCATTGCAAGCCATCGGTTGAAAGCGGGAATCACTAGATATGGGATGTGTTTTTTAGGATGTATCTAGATCAGTAGATCAATACACAAGACAATGAAACTATAAAGAAACATATGAGATTAATGTAGTAAACATAAAATGTTTAATAAAGCAGACTATATTTTAAGTTTCAGATGAAAGAGTGGCCCAATTTTGGTTTACATCCACATCCAACTGGGTTTAGATCAGGATATTATGAGAGGCCAGGTCATCTGACACAGCAGCACTCCATCAACTCCTTCTTGGTCAAAAAGCCCTTACATCGCCTGGAGGTGTGTACAATATAATAAAACTGAAATCAAGAAAGAAAAGAAAAAATGGAATGAGAAGGTGCGTACAAACTTTTGATCGGTACTGTATCTCTTGACTCAAATATAAAAACAACACAAGATGCAGTCACATTGTACTTTTTGTTCTTCCAAGGCTTCTGAAAAGAACGTCCCAAACATTATTCACTTTAAATTTCATCAATAAATCAATTTGTTTTCCTTTTCAAGCCATAACATCACATAAATCGGCCGGCGCTCTCTTGTTTGGCGCAGCGGGGATGAATGAAAGAGGAGCTGACTGCTGTGGAACGTTGTATGGGGGGGTTTGAGACGATGTGTGAACCTGCAGGTGCAAAAGAGACAGGAACTGTGTCAACACAACTGGTTTCAGCCCTGCGCTGTATTTTGGTTATCTCACCGCCAATACAGCAACAGGTTACCTCTTAAAGTCCCAGCTACCCCATCAGCATGAATATGGAGCAACATTAGAAAACACTCCTATCCACAGTGGGGAGCAAATGGAGCACCAGGCAGTGAATGATGGATCATGATCTATTCCCCCCCTACTCTATTTCCATGTCCTCGCTTCTACCCCCTCCTCCTTTACTCTGTCAGTTCATAAAGGCCCTTCATTAAATCCTCATTACGCCTCTCTGTCACTCTGGTGCTGGCTCTGAGAAGTCCCTCCCTCTTCCATGCATTTTATATAGCTAGATCTTTGTCCTCATCTCTACTCATTTCTCTGGTTTAATGATTCAACATTGGGCCCTCAGACCCCCATCTGCGTCTGGAACTTATGTACACCAGCCCTAAACCTAGTGGTTAAGTTACAGGACTAGTAATCCGATGGTTGCCGGTTCAAACCTCACCAATACTGGACTGTATTCTGTATTGTAAGTCACTTTGAATAAAGGTGTCAGCCAAATGCTAACATGCAAATGTTTAGTTCAGTAGCAAAAACAGCACAGAGTAGAAAAAAGAACGAATAACAAACACAAATATGCGTTAATTGTGACAGAAATTATTGATCCATTTGATATTGTCTGATTGTGACTCCTTAGGTCACCTTACAGCAAGATGTTCCTGGGTTTCTTTGCAAATAATAAGGGCACAGGAGTGAGAACAATGTACTAAATTTGAGTCTGGACCATCTTAAGGTCTCTCCTTGTATTTTTAGAAAGTATTTTCTTGTCACGGTTGCTCAAAGTCAGGAGCGGGGAGGGTCGGGGGTGTTTGTGGTCTGGTGGTCCTTAACTATAAAAGCCGCTTTGTAACAATGTCTATTGCAAAATGTCAGTCTAGTCTTGACTTGTCGCATCACACCAAGAAGGTCCTGGGTTTGATCCCCGTCTGGGTCCTTTATATGTGGAGTTCTCCCAGAGTCTGCACAGGTTTACTCCGTATCCTCCCACAGTCCATAAATATAAAATCGTGAACTTGTCCACTATTGTGTTTGATATAACATTGTGAGTTGATAAACCTTGTGTAATGAGATTTCTGTCACGAATGTAAACAAAATATAAAACACCACAAACAAGCATTATTATTATTTCACAGTTAAAATTATGGTAGCCTTTGACAGTTTACCTGACATCACAACAGATGTATGATGTGTATGATCTGCATGTAAAGGTTCGAATTAAAGCTGAGAAATCCCATCACAATGGGTAATATTAGGTAATTTATGATCTTAATACAATACTACAATAATACAATATACTAAACATGAAGAAAAAACAACCGTAATACAACAGTGATGTCTGTGTGATATTTCCAGCTATAACAACAGCCAGACCAGAGTTTCAATTCAGTTATAATTAATGCTAAATGATGACCTCTGCTGCATAATTAATGGCCACAAAACTGATCTACATATAAACGCACCTTATGCAACTTAAAAATGCAGTCGGCACTGTACACGTGTTAGGGAAGGATCAGTTGCGGCTCTGTTTAGTCAGTTAAAAGCAATGAAAGTATCCGGGGATGTGTGTGATTTTTTTAAACAAAATTATCAGAATTAATTAGTGTTATATTATTACAATTAAAAAGAAATCAATTCAAATCTTTTAAAACAAAAGACGCCCTTCTCACATCTCTATCCCATCCATTCATTTATAATCAACACTTACTCATTTTTCTGCCCCAAGAACCATTTCATCCCCACTGTCATTAAGCTCCTATTATAACACTCATACTAAGTGCCAATTAAGCGCTGATGGATTATTTTGTTTTGTTACGTATGTCGTACTGTTTTAAGTGGAGATGATACTCTGTCTGTACGGTTATTAAACATAGACATAATAATGGTCTGTTGGTTGACCTGGGCATTAGGAACTCAAATATTAAGCTATGCTGTACTCATTTCCAAAAGCTTTATTAACACTGTCTGGCCCTCGGGCGAGAACATAAGCCTTCGTTTCTTGGATATAATCTTGTCTTATTTGTAGTTGGCTAAGATACAATGTATGTCCCAGTAAGGAAATCCTTCAAAGCCAATCAAATTTGGCACTGCATGATGACGACATGGTAATGTTTAATCACACATGTGGAGATGTTAGTCAGGTCATGTGGCCCTGGTGTCTAGATATAATTGCAGGGGGTACAGCCAGTCAGAGAGACAGACAGGTCCAGAGCACTAATAAGAGACTGCAAAGGCTAATTATACACAAAGGGAGAGATAGAAAGCAAGGGGGGAAATCTCTGGGGGTAGAATGGTAGCAAAGAAGTGAGACTCCTTTGTCCCACTGCAGCATCCTGCCAGACCAGAGACGAAGACATCAAGAGGTCTTTTTCTTTACTAGCTTCTAAATACATGCACTATTTTCCTGTTCAAATATCCAACCCCCAGCTGCCAAACTGAAAAGGGACGTTCCCATTTGGTGTGTGTTTTATTTTATAGAGCAGATATATCTCTCTGTGTTATGGGGAGGCCCTAGAGCCAGTTGAAATGGTGTTAATTTCCTGTCCTATGGGAGACAAGAAGAGTCTCTCCATGGCAACCGAGATGCCGAGGGGAGAAAAACCACAGCAGCAACCCTCTCACAGCACCACACATACAAGAAGAAATGAACCCAGCAGTCATGTACATAAAAAAACATCCCGTGGTAAACCCATTGATAAAAATGATATATTTATGACTCAGCCCATGGCAACATGGAATAGTGCATACTTGTATTTTTGTATATTTGTACACTGACCATATATATGTAAGGGCAGAACATTTACTTTCACTGCTCCCCACAACCATCCTTAACAGATTTTGGTGAGTCCCATTTATTCCCATACAGTGAATAAGCACTTGTTTAAACTGGTGATGCTCCTAGTGAGTGAAGATCCTAGCGGTGCTGTTTTATAGGATTAGACATCACTGACAAATTTGAGGTAAAACGTTAAAGGTTGGTGGGAATTAAAACTATTAGACTGGAAGTAAACTTGCTTCAAAAGTTACACCATCTGTTTTATAAAGATAGAGGCAGAGACAGTAATTAAAATTGCTCTGTATAGCAGATCTTTAATGGTCACGTACGTATGTACACGCATATGTTAAAAGCTGGAAAACATGCCAAACAGTTTACCAGTGTAAGGCTAAGTTTGTTTATTTATTTATTGAGAATTTATCGTCAGGTTTTTAATGTTGGTTACATCCATGACAGGAAACATCAAATACAGTCAAACGTGTATATTAAATTCACCTTACTTGAATGTTTTTGGACTGCGCAAAATAACTGAAGCACCTTGAATAAAGCCAGATAGATACAAGGAGAACATGCAAACTCCTCAAGTAAAGGACGCAAACCGTCCCACCTGGGGATCAAACCCAAGACCTTCTAGCTGTTATACAAGCGTGCTATCCAAACAATGTCTAGTTTAAAAACTGTATATAAATACAAGTGATTTGACTTGGCCAGTCCAGTACAGGGCAAACATTTCTTATGTCTAGTTTACTTTACATTCATTTTGGCCGATTCTTATTAACCACTTCTAGCCAGCTTTCTTAGCCAGCTTTCTATCAGTATGTCTGAACTGTTTGATGACTAGCTCCAAGTGGCTAAGTGAGTGCTCCTGACATATCAAACATACTAAATATCTAGAACTGTCTGTGTTCAAGGAGGGTAATAAAGACCTGGATTTAGACCTCTTCACGACATCCAGGTTCTGTTTCTGAAGTGGACCCTGCTCATAAATTCTCCTTGTGCGTAGGCTGTGCTATTTTACATAGTGCATTTAAATTTTCAGCATTTAGCAGACGCCTTTATCCAAAGCGACTTGCATTACAGTTACAGTATAAAGTCTGAGCCATTGAGGATTAAAGGCCTTGCTCAAAGGCCCAACAACAGCAACATGGACATGGTGAGATTTGAACCAGAGTCGTTCCGATTATCCTAACCGCTCTGCTATCTCAGTACTTATGAGAATCCCTCATATAATCATTTGTTCCCCAAGAACTGGGTTGTTTAAAACAGCGTTAGTGGGTGTCATACCAGTTCTCATTCCTGTTATACAGCCAATACAAACATATTTATAGAGTGAGGAGAAATCCGGGAAAAACATTGTGGGACAGCGGTATAAAAATAACAACAACAACAGCAATAATAATAACAGAATATAATGTATAAGTGCCAATCATCAAAACAAAAGTTTTTGTTGATTTGTTGAACATACTGTTATTTAGGGCTGTCCACAACCAAGGATTTTGTTGGTCGACCAGAGGTCGTCATTTACTTCAACTAATCGACTAATAAT
>JAOUQU010419808.1:0-10843 GCA_028566735.1 Ammoglanis amapaensis
CACACACACACACACACACACACACACACACACACACACACACACACACACACACACACACACACACACACGATCAATATGTGCGCAGCCTCAGTCTGTCCTCGTAAGCAGCTTTCGAGGCACCGTTTCCACGCACTTGTGCATTTCGTTCCACGCACGACGCCCCCACGGGGTCCGAGCCGTGGGCTTCGTGCTGTGACGTAGACGCTTAGAGGTAAGGCGCTGACGTCACTCGTTCTTCTAGCGCGCCCGCACATGCGTGTCACAACTTCAGCACGCGCGAAGCGAACGAGCGCGAGACCCAGCCACCGCGACAAGTCGCAATTCGTTTAGGCGCGGTGTTTGTTTTGTTGTTTTGTTGTTTTTTGTTTATTACTCGCCTGACCGCGGGCCGGTTCTGGTTCCTCCTGGTGCTGCGCTGGACATCCGCTCGCTCTAGAACATCCACCGGCGTCACTTATGCTCGCGCTGCAGCCAAGGTAACCAAATCTCGCGAGAGTCTCGCAGGTGCCCGTTTGTGGCGCGGTCAGAAATCCGCAGATCTCGCGATACTTTGATTTCTTTTTTTGGCCAGTGCGACACAAGTCGAGTAGTATTGTGATGTAAGAGCTTTTTTTTTAATTTGTTATATTTGTTATATCTCGCTGTCTTAAGTGAAGTCAAAGCTTTTATTTGCATTTAAAGGACATCAAGTGTCGAACAAAGTCATGCACAATAAAAATGAAATAAAAGAAAAACCAAGTCAGAGATCAGCCCCATAGAATATTCCTAAAACAGACAGACAGATATATAGCTACACAGATGGATGAAATTAAATGCAGACAGATAGACAGATACACGAAATAGAAGATAGACAGACAGATAAAAAGATAGTGAGATAGATCGACTAAATAGAAGATAGATAGACAGATTGAAAGATTAAATAGAAGCCAGAGAGAGAGACAGATAGATAGATAGATGATAGATAGATAGATAGATAGATAGATAGATAGATAGATAGATAGATAGATAGATAGATAGATAGATAGATAGATAGACAGATAGATAGATAGATAGACTAAAAGGAAGATAGACAAACAGACAGATAAAAAGATAGATAGTGAGATAGACAGACAGATCGACTAAATACAAGACAGGTAGATAGATAAACTAAATAGAAGATAGACAGACAAACTCAATCACAGACAGATTGGTAGACTGGATAACAAACAGACGGAACCAATCTAGTCTAGTAGTTAGGGTGCAGGAGTACTAATACAAAGGATCCTGGATCAAACCTCTCTGATGCCAGGCTGTTTACGTTGGACCCTTGATCGAGGCCCTCAGTCCCTCATTGTTCGGATTGTTACCGTAACGTCGCATAAAGGCGTCTGCTGAATGCTAAAAATATAAAAACCGTGCCGGAGTATAACAAGAGGTTTACAGTCCCTGTCATCGATACATTAAGCATTCGATGACTGAATAATAATCATTTTTTACCATATTTCATAAGGTGCACTATTATTAGTGAGTGAACGGCGGGCGTATTCACTCTCAGCGTGCGGGTCCCAGGTTCACTATTAATAAGTAAACAAGTTCTTTCATCAGAGCCCCTGTGCAGCTGAAATGGACAATAGCACATTGTGTATGGAGGGATTAGATCTGGATTTTGATGTGTGTCACGTTGTTCTGTACGAGACCACTTCAAGGTACTTATTGATGAGCTTTTGTCGTGTGTTGTGGTTCAATTCGGACACTTTTGATTCAAAACTGTTTCAATGTGTACGTGTGTTGCTGTAATGTACGTTCGATATCAAAGTCGTCCAAACGTTTAAACGTGGGATGAGGCTGATGACCTTGGCTGATGATGACCTTGGTTCAAAGCACCTTCATCTTGTTCTCTAAAGTCGGTCCAAAGTTATTTTCCAACCCGGATGTGGATTGTGGTTTACAAACGTGAAAGCATCACACAGTAACATATAACACGCTACAGCATATTAAAGTATAGACCATACACTGTAGTATAGTGTTTCCTTATGACCATATTTGGTTTTCCGGATCTCTTGAGATTTATCTGTGGGGGGGGCAAACGGAGTTTTGTAGTAAATAAATAAGTTCAGAACCCGACATGTTCCGTTCTGTGTAACATCTGTCTCCTGAATCCGTCACTGGATCCATTGAATTACGAGATCGTTTAGGAGTCATAATACAGATGCTAACATGATGCATAATCCTGGTGATTAGAATAAAGGCTGCCCACTGCGCCAGACATGTGTGCTCAATACTGCCCTCTATAGCTAGTGTCTTACTGCACAGATAGGGTTAAATGTTGATGATTTGAGACAGACTTGACTAACACAGTTAGACAGTTAGTCAGTGAGCTAGACCGGCGTTAAGACAGCTGAACGATTAGTGACATGGGACATGGACATGTCTTGTAGAGCCCATAGATCTATTCTTGTCTCTTACACATTTTAAAAAGAGATATAATATGTCTTCTTTAACGTGGTTTTCAACAATCCAAGTTACAAAACTGTCCAGTAGAGGCGCTTGACTTGATCTCAGTTGCATGGTTTAAATCTCCATCGAGCTTAACGGTGTTAGTGCCTGAAATGTCTTGTTCTGTGTTTCGGAAAGGAAAATGCCAAAATGGGTATCAATACATGAATTGATGTACCAACGTGCAATACATACAGCAACCGAGTGCTAACTCGCTTACACGGACGCCCCGGGAAATGTGTTCCTTTTGCCCTGTTATAGCCCAGGACACCCAGATTAGGGCAACGGTCCAACGCAGAGCCCAACACTTACCGATTCGATCTCTTCCGCGGCGCCTAGAAACAATTTATGACACCAGCCGAGCACCACAAACTTCAGGATCATTGACGATTGAAACAACAAATGTCATTAATAAAATGTTTATTAAGCAGAATTCTTACTTATCAACATGCCAAATGTATGTTCATGTGCTCGCATATCATATTAAGCCAAATTGATTCCACGTATAATCATTTTGAGGATGACAATGTTCACAATTCGTTGCGTATTTGACGTCATGCATCGGATCGTTAACATCGAACATTAAATCGTGATCGTTTGCCGATTGTTTTCACAGAAAGTCAAGATATAATTTCACTGTTTTGCGCACGGACATCCACTGGTGTGACGAGAAAATTTTTTCCAATTTTCAATGTGACCCGTGTAATTTAGTTCGTGTGAGAGAGGACGCTGGAATAAGTAGGCGATGCGTATGAATCTAGAACAATCTGTCGGAGGACGGAGGATTTTCACTCTTCACAGGTCATCGGTCTCGCCGTCGAACGGCACCGTCTCCATCTCCATGTGGATGTTGCTGCTTGTCTCTCCGCTCCCCACCCAGCCGATGGGAGTGCGGTTGAAGGAGGGTCGTGAATTTATATCGTGCTGATACACCACTGCCGGCTCGGGAGTCTCCACCGCTGCCTCGATGTCGGGTAGCTGGAAGGTCATAAACTGAGAAGCTTTCTCGAAGCCACCGAAGGGCATGGCAGACCTGTCAGGGGGACACGTTTACAGGTAAGCTCCACAAAGATCGGTCATCCGTTCATCTGGACATCTTGGTGTAAATGACGAGACCTTGTGTCCAGACGAACTATAAAGCTGTCAGATTATGTAGCTTTTTTGTTGAAGCATCGAAGTACCGTACCTGTTGAAGCACTTGTATTTGGGCAGGTCACCGTGGGCACATGGCCCTGGCATGAAGGTCTTCATGGTGGCAACAAGATCCGCATTGCCTTTCATGGCTCGTTCCCAGGGTGATACGTACGTCTTTATGTACACCTTCGTGTCTGCTTTCTTCCCCACCGCACCCTTACCATTTTCTTCACCTGTCAAGATATTAACCAGACGAAGTATAGAAAGTTTAGTTTTATAGTGGGCGTGACGTTGGGGGTATGAAATGTTAATAGGGACATATTATGATTCACAAAATACACTTTTTTGCATGTTTTTTGTTTACATGTGAGTCTTATAAACACTCATTTGAATAAAATCCATTCATCCATTTGGTGTCAATCATTACAAATCGTTTGGTGTCAGGTGTGTGGATTTCTCCCTTATTGTGATGTCACAATAAAAAGAGTTGTATCCGAACCTCCCCAGTACCAGCCATCCGCTCTTTGTATGTACATGTATTCAGCATAGGTATATAGGACACACACAACTTTATATTGTTTCTGTTGTTCTATTTAATTGAATGAACGTATATTTTGTTTGTTACTGTTGTCACTAAGCGGTCACTGAACATGCCACGGTTGTCTGTACTATACACGACTGAAATGAAAACTTGGATCGGATCAGATTTGTCGCAGGAGTCCGACAAGTCGAACCGTCTGTCGAAAATCTGCATTTACGGGCGAGGGATGATGGGAAACGTCACTTAACCAAACCTCCTCACTACTGTTAAGAAAGCCACCGTGTACTTACTCTGCGAGGTATTTACCGAGAGCCCGGCACTCCCTTTTGCCTCTCCGGCTCCTCCTGCCCCTCCGCTACCAGCTCCACCTGCAGTTCCACCTCCAACCCTGGCACCCAGACTTCCCGGTTTGGGAGGGGGTACAGGTCCCTGTCCTCCTTTCCCAGCATGCCCGACCGTGTATCCCCCGACAATCTGTCCTTTAACCAGGCGTCCGCCGGCATCCACCATCTGTCCCCCGATGCTAGGGATGAACTTTTGGAGGTTATCCTAGACGCAGAGAGGACACACGTCCTCGGGGTGAGGATTAAAGACGATGCCTAGGCGTGTGTAAAGCGTGTGTAAAGTGTTTTTCTTCTCACCATGGAATCACTCGTGAAAACGTCCGGGTTGTTCTCCCAGATAAACTTCTCCACACGTAGCTGCCTCATCTTGAACATCTTGGAGCCCTTGTTCTTCATGAGGGTCAGTTCCTCCAGCATGATGTCCTTGGGTGTGCTAATCTTCGTCCCCAGGTCAAACTCGGAGGCCTCCGGCTCGGACTCGTACTCTGTTGGGGGGGGGGGGGTGCAGACAGATACGTACGACGCATATTCACCTCAAACAGCAGAGGACGCTACACCAGTCTACTCATCTGGCCTGGTTTACTGTATCAGTACTGTGCATAGATGAATGAATCGTCCGCATTTTGACAGCATCCGTGCAGTGAAACACATTAGTGACTTGACACTAGGGGCCAGCAGCGAGCACACTATGTACGACGCAAAAGACACAATAAACGAATGATTAATAGCAACATTAATGCTAAACTTTGGGAGAGATGAGCGTGTTGATTATTTCCTGGCGGCGTTTGTTTGTAAATGCTCGGCTGGAGTGCCGGGTGGGAATTCCGAGGCGCTGGTGTGGTAATTGATAAGACAGCTGGGAAATCTGTGGGATAAACGTTAGCCTGCGTGAAATCTTCTCCTCATTAGTACAGAAACACAACAGCCATGCTGAACCTCGGTGCCGAACCTCGAAACGAGAGCGGGGGCGCACATTTTAGGACCTGTTCTAGTGTAACTATCATTAACATCACTTATAATCGTCGTACGTCATACTGGTGTCGTTCTGGTCCTCGTCTTTAATCTCACGGGGGACAAAAATCACAAACAAGTTCTAATTCATTTCAAGTTTAAATACAGAGAAGTTTTTTTAAGTGTAGAAATATTTAGTGGCGTATTTATTTACCTGTTTAGCATATAAGATTCTGTATTTAGCAGTTTTATTTCTTTTAAAATAATTGTGTTATTAATTAAACTATCATACAATTAGCTTATATGTGCGGCACGGTGTCTGAGTGGTTCAGCACTGTCACTTCACAGCAAGAAGTCCCGGGTTCGATCCCCGGGCCGGGCTGGGAACTTGTGTGGAGTTTGCATGTTCACCCCGTGTCAGCGTGGGTTTGCGCCGGGTACTCCGGTTTCCTCTTACAGTCCAAAAACATGCACTAGGTCGATCGGAAATGTGTAAATTGTCCCGTAGTCTCACAAGTTCCCACCACTTACTGGTGGTTGTCGTCAGGAAGGGCATCTGGACGGAAAACTGCTCCAAACATTAACATCCGACCCCAGGAACTGGGAACACGGTCGATAAACGAATAGATAGAGAGAGAGAATTAGCTTATATGTGTGTAATAATAATAATGTTATAATAATAATAATCTCTGGTGTCGTGAGGGGGGGGCTGTAAGGGGTTTAGTTATTACTGTAGGCTTTGCGATTCGACCCTTTTAATGCTCAAACGGAGCATTATGGAGCATCGACAATAAATGAGTTTAAACCCCCAAATCACATCTTCTTACAGGGAACAAATTTTCATTGCACACAGTAAACGATTCTAATTCATTTCAGTAATCTGTTGAGATATAAAATAGAACAAGAACTTTATTATGAATGTAAATAAAGAACAAACGCTCGGGTTTGAATTAACGTTACGTCTTGATCCGTGTTCATTTCATGCAACATGTTATTGTTAGAACAGCTTTGTGACCGTTTCGTTTTGTTTGCCGTGTGCGGTTTTTACAGAAATGCTCGTCGCTTTGTGCAGGACTGATAATCTCTCATCATTCAGGTGAAGCTAAACAAACACGACTCTCAGTGAAAAGATTGGAACGAGACGCCACATGAAAGCATCGCCGTGTGCATTCGGTCAATCATTTAACCAGTAAATAAACAACACGCTGTTTCATCTCTTTACTTCTTTTATTTCCTTTACTTCTGTAAAATAAAGCACCTGTGGTAGACGATTCTAGTTAATGCCTGGTTGCTGCCCTTGGAACTTCGAGCGATCGCCGCTAATTCTAAAGTCAGAAAGGGTATCCACAGTAAAAAATAAAAAACCTGTACCGAGTTTGGGCCACATAAAGAAGCAGCAAGTGGACGAACAAAAAGATCAAAAAGATTTCGAGTAAATATTGAACAATTTGTGAGGAAAATATCAGAATCAGACTTTCGCTCATATTGTACATACAAGAAATTTGGTTATACGGATGTCACAAATACACACACACACACACTTATATATACTGTATATATATACACACACGTTTATACTTCATACACATCTTGCAATTACAGACATTCCCGAACAGACACACCGAAGCCACAAATGTCACAACAACATTCTGACAGTGTTGTATTATATCATGGCAGCCCGAATTGGTCATTAAACATCTCTGCATCTTTACGCTTATTAAGTTACGAGGATCTATAATTAAACCGGGACTGTAAATGTTGGAAAGACGTCCTCCTGAAATCCAGAACAACAATCTGACTCGCAGAGATGCTCATATTCTGTTCATTTGCATATGTCATCAGTACACGGGAGATAAAGATTCGAGTCTTGATTTACACCGTTATACCCACCGGGGTCAACGCAGCCACAATCCAGATGCATAAACATCCAACAGGCTGGTGTCATTTTATTCAGAGAAACACGAGCACTTAAAATAGAGCGGAACAGTAACCAAATTCTACTGGGACTCAACATCATTCTCATGTCTTAAAGATTTTGTGACGTTTATAAGCACGTTCGGGATCATTATAAGTGCCTATAAATGACAGATATAGGTGCGTATGTATGTATATTATGTGTGTATATGTGGTATGTGCATATATACAATGATTGTACACAAAATTTACTTTGCAAGTGTTGCACGTGTTCAGTTCTTTAATCAACTCTGATCGCTTCATGACTATTTGGACACTTTTAGAGACTCATCACTTCAGTATTCATTAGTTTAAATTATATATATATATATTCTTATGTTTGTTCAACATTCTAATTTTAGCTTTATTAAAGTACCTAAAATTCTTACATTTTTAGAAATCTCTCATTTTAATGTAATGTTCTGTGAGACTTTATGTCACGGCTGAGCAGTTATACAAGCGTCTCGCTGCCGTTTGTACCGCGTACGACTCTGTACGTGATAAAAGAACCTCGATGTGATCTGATATTGTGTTTGTATATTCTCTAAACAATTAAAAGCTAATGGCTCTGCTCAAAGGTCCAACGAGGGCGGTGAACCGGCGACGTTTTGATCACGAGCCCGGCACCTTAAGCACTAGTGTGTGAGATTCTGGACGATCTGGTCGACTGGCTAACTCGCATGTCAGTATTACACCTGCGTGTGTGTGTGTGTGTGTGTGTGTGTGTGTGTGTGTGTACATTAGGATGAAGGATGAAGTGTGTTGTGCACTGGCGTACCGTCCTGAGTGATGTGAGACAGGTCGGTGATGATTTTAGCCGTTTTCTTCCTCTTGTTAGGAGGGGCGGGGGTTCCAGACAGAGGCATGATTCCAACTGTGGAAACAAAGTGCAAACATAAATAGGACGTTAATGTGATACGTCCCAGGGCACCAGAATCAATTTTTGGATGACCAGATAGGGTAAGGGTTGGAGCCAGACCAACACCCCGTGAGATTCCTACAATAATAAAATGTGAGCGGTTCTGGGAATCCAAAACAATCCAACACACGATACAAACACTTAAAACGATCAGAAATCGTAGCACCGAAATATCACCAGCAAAGGAAAGTCAAACTCTCGCTATGGATCCGAATCCATGTCTTTAATCTCGCTTGTGTCGTAACCGTAGGAACGTGTAAAACGATCTTGATTTCACCAAATCAAGATCTTGTTTGTAATGAAAATGTCATTTATCTGCACGTCACGTCTGCTTCTTCCTCCTCTGAATCCGAGGAGATTCGACCGAAAAGATGCACTCATTTACTTATAATCTTATCATCGAAAGTATTTAATCTCCACACAATGATACAATCTTGATTATAATACATATATATATACATAAATATTACGGATGTTCCTCTTATAAACAAGCGAAATGCACTTTACTCGTGTTATTATAGGTTCAGCAAGTAACCTGGAACCTTTTTGTACAAACTGATCTTTAATCTAAGCATCACACACATTTGGAACTGTGATTGATATACACAGAGATGTTCGAGTAGTTTACATCGTTTATAGGTTCTTGGTTGTGGGTCCAGATTTACTTGCATCTGTGTTCCATGAGAGCCGAAACATTGTGGCTTCATCGAGACGAGGCGAGACGAGGCAGCTTTGTTTGTGTAGCACCTTTCATCCACAGCGGCGATTGTGTAGGTTACATACATAACAACGTCTTTGAAATATAAAGTGTATTACAAATAAACTGTATTTATTATTATTATTATGATCACTTTATGAAAAAAGATACGACGACGAGGAAAAATAGAAACAAACATTCCATTAGCAACATTAGCATGAAGTCCCGGGTTCGATTCACGGGTGAGGCGATTCATCTGTGTGGAGTTTGCATGTTTTTTTCGTGTCGTAGGGTCCTCCGGGTGCTCCGGGTTCCTCCCACAGTCCAAAGACAGGTTAAGGTCGGGTTAATTTATGAAACCCAGTTTTATCGTCGACGGCTCGCGGATTGAAAAGAAATCGTATCATCAGAATTGTGATATGAAGATCGACTTCTGACTAACTACACAGACCACAAGGGGGAGCACTATAGCCATCAAAACAACGGAGTGTGCACACGTGTAGATAAAGCATTCGCTTTATATATACAGATATGGTGGTAGAGACACAAGTTGTATTTGTTAGTCACTCTGGATAAAAGCGTCTCTGCTGAATCCATGTTTACGATGTTTGTTTACGATCCGACGTTTAAAATCATTCATTGTTCAAGATCCATCAGATAGAATAAACAACAACAACAACAACGTCTCTCACTTGTCGCTATCACCGGAACGTAAACACAAATGTGTCAGAACCCTCAGAAAACTCGATACCCCTCCTGGTGTTGTGGTGGTAAATTACTACTGTGTGTACCTCCATGCAGAATGAACGAGTGAGGATGAAACACATTCTCTGTGAAAGCCAAGATAAATAGGGATGATTATGTAAGATGAAGTCAGGGAAACAAAAGCTCAGTAGCAGGTCAGTCAGTTTTAGATTTGAAATAAACGTCAATTAACGTCAATAAACATGTGACGTCCAGAATCCATTCTTGTGCAAAACGATACAGTTTAATCATCTTTAACAATCTTATAAATATTTATGATTTATTATTAATGTACTTTACTATACGCATTTATATCTACGTTTTCTTATTCAGTTCAGTTTATAATTTCTATATATTTTTAGCTACTCTTCAGACAATAAATCGAACCTTAACATCAAAGCAAAATCAATCATCATGTTATTATTTTATTTATTTAATTATGAATCTGTTTGGTGTCTGTTATGGCTGGTCGGGCTGCACGGTGGTTCAGTGATTATATATAACACTGTTGCATCAGTCCCGGGTTCGACTCCTGGGTAGTCCTCCAGGGTGGGGGCATTCTGTGTGGAGTTTGCATGTTCTCCTTGGCGCTTCGTTTTTTTTCCCACGGTCCAAAAACATGCATGTAAGGCCCATTGGAGATACAGAATTATCCATGACTGTGTTTGACGTTATTTAAAAGTGTAAATCATGACGTAAATAAACAAACAAACAAATGAATAAATTATTACTGGTGATGTTTGATTTATGTAACTCGTCACTTAATTTCATTCGGGATTAATAAAGTGTCTGTCTGTCTTTCTGTCCGTCCATTCGTTTGACTGTCCATCCATCCGTCTGTCTGTCTGTATGTATATTTATCTGTTTGTAAGTATTTAGTTAAAAGTTTTATTGTTTTGTTTTTTACTTTTATTATAAGTCAGTTGGCCCAAGTCCCGGGTTCGATCCCCCGGGTCGGACTGGGGACTTTCTGTGTGGAGTTTTCATGTTCTCCCCGTGTCAGTCTGGGTTTCCTCCGGGTACTCCGGTTTCCTCCCACAATCCAAAAACATGCACTAGGTTGATCGGAAATGTGAAATTGT
>JAOUQU010419817.1:0-10843 GCA_028566735.1 Ammoglanis amapaensis
ACACACACAGACACGTGGAACCACCCCCAGCAACACACACACACACACTTGCAACCCCCCCCCCCCCCACCCCCCCCCCCCCCCCCACACACACACACACACACGGCAGCTTCAGTATCTCTTATTAACCTGACTGCATGTCTTTGGACTGTTTGAGGAAACATGCAAACCACACCGAAAGCCCCGAATCGTTTCCCCCCGGAATGGAACCCGGGACTTGCTGTGAGGTGACAGTGCTGGGTGAGGAAACTGTACAGATATAAAATATGTCTCTCCATGACGTGTGTATTCTGCATCTCTGTTGTTTACTGTAAACACTCTTTCATGTCAACACTCAATCAGACGAGCGGATTGTTGATTAGAATTTGTTTTAGTTTGTTTATCTATTTATTCACTTTTTATTTTTACCACTGTGTAATCCACATCGAACCCAATCCGTCCAATGGAACACACATTTGCACACACTAGTACTAGTGAACACACACCGAGCACGGGAGGCAGCCCTAGCTTCAGCGGCCGGGGAGATGATAAGGGTTCGGTCGCACTCAATTACTCAAGGGCACTTAAATTCATGACCCGTCGACTCTCAGAATCGAACTGGCAAACTTCTGATCATCGTAGCTTAGTGGTTACGGTACGGGTTCACCTGTTGGGCCCTTGAGCGAGGCCCTTAACCCTAATCGCTCTATATAGACTCTATACGGTAACTGTATGTCGCTTTGGTAAATTTAAAGGTATCCACAAGCTAAATAACATAAGGTGTAAAGTGTTATGTGATGTGTGGCAGGTCCAGGTCCTTTCTGTGTGAATTTTGCATGTTCTCCCGCGTGTCCAGTGAGTTTTCTTCGGGTGCTCCGGTTTCCTCGCGCCATCCAAACACATGGAAATGGTTTGCAACGATCGGAAATACAAAAGAACATGTCCACGGGTGTGTCATGAATAGTGCCATGCGGTTAAAATGCCAACAAACAAACAACAAACAAACCAACAGGTAAACACAACATTGACTGTCCAGTGTGTTACTACTTTGTTTACATTTGCATGGACCGGCGCTTTCAGCTCAAAAGATCCAAGAACCGGGTTACAAACTACCCGAAGAACCCGAGAATCACATCACGACATGTGAGACAATCACACAGTCCGATAAAAGTCTGATTTTAATCACACATTCTGACATTTCGTCAAAGAACAAGAAGCCATCTGATGTTAGATTGTGTGCCAGGCCCGCCTCCCTCAAATCCGATTGGCTGCTACGAACATCAATCGAGCGTGTACGCGCTACGATTGGTCGATTCGGCCGTCCGTCTCACCTGTGTGTTTTTGTCGTAGCGTCCCGCCGCCGCGACGAGCCTGACGTGTTTGTCCGCTCGGTTCTGAAATGAAACGTCTCCGTCTGATATCAAGACGCCGTCCGGATCATCGTGAGAAGATCAGCGGTGTAGTGATGAAGATCCACCGAGTAACGCAGAGACACACCGCGGTCAAGGGACTCGGGCTCTGATTATTAGCTCCGTTACTCCTCCTACTCACAAACTCCTCCTCGGTCCCCCGTTACACACTTTATTACACGTAATGAACCACATATGCGCTTTATACGAGCAGAAATGTTCTCCCACTGACACAAATAATACTAATAAATATAAAGCGAATAAAAACTATTTCGGAATAGTGACGTCACAGGCCCGCCCCTTTCCTGCATGTTTCTCTGCGCTGCTGTCAGTGGTGACGTTTCTTGTTTTGGATCACAGGCGAATGACGTAACTTGATCTTCACATTCACAGAAGCAGATTCATTACCATTATTTATTAGTACTATATTAATTTACTGTCTTTTAAAATAAAATCATTCAGACTTCACCCAGTAAAAGTATTTATTTTTTATATTAACTGTTTAAATTGTCGAATTGTTTTGTTCCTGTGGTTGTTAATGTAGTTTATTTTTAATCATTCATCATGTAAATGTATTATTTATTGTTTATTATTTTTATTTTACCTGCTATTAGCTACAGTAAAATGTCAATATTCTCACTCATGGTTCTGGTTCCTGTTTTATTCTTTTACTTATTAGTTGTTTTGTTTATGTTTGTGTTTATGTACTTATAAAATCATATTTCATACTTAATGTAAACATATTTTACACACAACGTATATTGTGTTTTAGTAAAAATAACTATTTCTTATTAACACATTGTGTATATCTTAATTTTAGATTAAACATTTGTTTACAAGCTCAGAACTGAATACATTTTCGAATTGACTATTGATTATAGTTTGAAAAAAAATGTAATTGTTGTAGTTGTTTGTTTTGTGTTTTATAAATGCTTTATTTAAAAAAAACTGGTCAACTATAAATAATAATAATAATATTATTATTATTTATTTATTAATAATATTATAATTTAATTCAGTGAAACCCTCAAATGTACTGAATGTGCCGGTGTGAATCAAAGTCAACGCTTTTGCGCACTGTTGGGCTGTAATACAAATTGTTATGTTTTTTAACAAAGTGCACTAGCAAGTGTTTAAAACCGACGACATTCGCGCGCTTTTTAGAGCCTACTGCAGTGAATGTGGAGTAGATTTAGGATACGGCCAAAGGAAAAAAAAACGAAGCCAACGAACTAGAAGAGGGAAGTTTTAAACGCAATAATAAAACAATTCTGTTTTTATTGTGTAACTCGGGAAAGGTAAAACAATTATCTACAATAATTGGTGATTAAAAACACAAATAGAAAGTGTAGAAACGAAATAGGTGGTTTTTATCTGAGTAGTTTCCTGTGTGAGCTGTTGGTGACGTTTTAGCTTCAGTGTTTCTCGAAGGTTCTGGTTGATTTTGTTTTGTTTTGCAGGTTCGGTAAAAAAAAAATGGCCACAGGAGATGTGAAGGGGAGTCTCAGGAAACTACAAGCATCACTCAGATCCATCAAATATCCCGGGGACGTCGATTATCAAGGGTATTTAAAGTGATGCAGCACATAATTCATGTCCATGCTTTAAGATGAAAATCCACTAGCACACCAGCGCCAAGATCCTACAGGTACAGCGGTCCCGGCTGGCCGCCGGTTACAGAACCGGGTTTTGTGATCGGAAGGTCACAGGTTCAATTCAGAGAGTCGACGGGTCACGACTGAAGTGTCTTTTCTCTAATTGCTCTCTCGGGCACCGGGCATGTGTGCTCACTGCTGCCCCCTTGTGTTTTTCATTAATGTGTGTGAATGTAAAACTGTGTTTCATTACACAGATTGGGTTCAATGTGGAGGAGTCATTTTTCTACTATTCAGCATCCTGGCATTGTGTGTGTGTGTGTGTGTGTGTGTGTGTGTGTGTGTGTAAATATGTATGTAATCTAGATGCGTATGCAAATTGTCTAATGTTCACATCATGTTTTCTCTGCTGTATTATTTAGGTTGGCTAAAGGCGACCCCTGCGCTTGTTTACCTGTAGTTAGCTACACCTTCACCTCCTTCTCCTCGGCCGTTGCTGAACACTTGGTGGAGCTCGGCGTCGAGCTGACGGGGAAGAACGACCTGAGCTTTGTGGAATCCGTTTATAAGGCGAGTGACGATGCTTCATCATGAGTTGCTTACAAAAGCTCATGATCACATCAGTGTACCAAAACTACGACGCATAGAACATCTGAACATCTCGAACTCCTTTTAAGAGGTTACGATAATAAAGACGATAGTAAACTTAAAGCGTAAACCTGAGTATTAATAAAGTATCAGTCTGTCTGTCATATAGGACGAAGTTACAATTAGATATGATAAATGTTGAAATCACGGGGGGATTGTGGGAACTGGGGGAAAGTTTTAACGATATGCCTGTGTGTTTCATGTCCTGAGAGACGCGTTCAGTTATAAACCTTGTGTGTGTGTGTGTGTGTGTGTGTGTGTGTGTGTTTCAGGCCCTGAGAGACGTGTTCAGTTATAAACCTTTACTAAACAAGCATCAGTTCCTGCAGTCGGGCTTCACCGTGATTAAACTGGTTCTATTGTGTGACATCATCAGATTAGTTCAGGAGAAACACCGACAGCTCACCAGAGGAACCAAGGTTCTGATTACGCTTCTTACTTCACTTTGGACATCGTTTAAACGGTTCGTTGACATGTTTGAATTTATTTTGCAGGTGGTGAGTCCGGTGAGACGGAGGACGCTGTCTCGCACCGACTCGAGTACCGTCGAGCGTTTAACGCCCAAAGAGATGCAAACAGCCTCAACACGGACAGTACGGCTTTCTGTAACGACAGTTTATTATAGCAATGTGTTACTAATGCAGAATTCATTGTAACGATACAGAAAGTATCGATTCGATTGGATGTTTCATTTAAGATGAGTTGATATTCAGTGTAAACAGCAGGGGGCACCAGTATGATGTTCTCAGTATGATGAAACCTGACTGTATGTGCAGTTGATACGCAGCAAGTCGCTGGTCGAGAGGCACGTAGGGGTTTCAGCACAGGTGAGCATCTCCTCAGATGAGCCCCAGCAGCAGGATGAAGATGAGGAAGAGGATGAGGAGGAACAGAAGTCATCGTGCGATCAAATCCGTCCACAACCTGCTGCTCACACGGTGAGAAGCTTTATATGATTTTAAACACACTCAATGACACCGACAAAATCAAGATCATCCATCTAAACGCGTCAGTCTGAGTCCTGAATCATTACATAAAGAAATAATAATAATGTGTCCGTCTGTCCTGCAGGAGTGTGTATCGGAGTCCATGCTGAGAGCCGCGGCGGCCGGCCTGCAGGACGCCGTGTGTCGACTGCAGCAGCAGCTGAACGTGCTGGACGCCAGAGTTCAGGCGCTGGAGGAGAACACATCTGGAATCATCTGTATAGAGCGCAGTGTGTGGCAGGAGCTGGAGAACCGCGTTCTGCTGATAGAGACCGGACTGGCATTAACACGGGCGCAGGTACCCACACGCCACCCGAATCAGTCACATGATCTCAGTATGATTTCACTTCAGCGGTTAAAAGCATCAAGCTGGTTGGAGGTGACGGACACGTGGAGGTGAAGGGTGGAGACGTTGGAGGTGCAGGGGGGAGGTGACTGGTGGAGGTGTGATTAGTGGAGACGTGGATGTGACTGTTTCTTATCTGTGCAGGATACAGTGCGGGTGGGTGAAGTGAATCTAGAGAAGAACCAACACAGAACAAGATCAGGTGAGTAAAGATTCCCTTTCATTCGAACCCCAGCCGATGGTCACACAGTGTTCCGGTGAAGTCCTGTCTACTCTCATTACTCTGATTCTTACCTGTAGAGGGCAGCGGTCCCAAAGACACCTCGACTAGAATCTTATCATCATCTTCAGAGGTGAGACTCGACACGTCCTGACACATTAGGTTGCACTCGTGTTCTGTCCCGGGGTTCTAATGGCACGTTTACCAGCAAACCAAATCCAAATAGAAAGTGTGCCAACTCGCACCCGGGTTTAGTGCGAGTCCAAGTGCTAATAATAATGTGATATTAATTAGCACCTTAGTCTTTTATTCTCTGTCTCTATTTCCGTCTGTCATTTTTCTGTTTGTCTGTTTATATCTTTCTTTTTGTCCATGTCTGTCTGTCTCTCTTGTTTGTAATATGTGCCTGTGCATGTAACACAAGGCACTGTGATACGTGACTGTAGCGTGTGCTTCCTCTAGAATGGTGTTAGAAGTGATGACAGAAGGACAGACGGATTCTTACACCAAATTATAAGAGATTAATATAATTAGTGATGAACTCTAATAAATTAGAAGCTGGTTTTGGTTTTAAGATTTTAATGTTTTATATTTATTTAAAGTCGCTGATTGTTTTTGTGTCTTGTAGGAGAATATTAAAGAGAGATTGGAGCGGATCGCCAGCATGTAAGTCCTGATTTAGTCCCGTACTCATGATGGTTTATAATAACATCCACGGCTTCTGAAAGACATTCCAGACACTATTTATTTTACAAATATATTTGTATAGACGCTTTCCGAGTTTAAATCTCAGCAGTGGTGTCACTGGAGTCCCCCAGTGTGACTAATATGTAAAAAAAAACATTCTTGTCTTCTGCAGGATGAAGGACACGTCGAGCCTGTTGAAGAACGTGGAACCTTCGATCTGATTTTATAATCTTGAGAAAGTCTGTAGGTGCATCGGCACCATCTACATATTTATTATACGTTTTTTTCTAGATATGAGATTATTTCTTAATAATAAAGAAAAGTAGATCTCACTTGAGGATGATTTTAGGGATCCAGTAACAGTTGGTAGGGTTTCCTGCCTGTGTTCTTGTGTCTGTCCACTAGATGTCAGTATAAGCCTGGAATCCAGCTATTATGTGCTGTTTATTACCCAGATTTTAAACCAGCATTTTATAAAATAAATATAATTTGTCACAGAAGCTTCGACTATGTTTGTTCTGTAAAACTATGTTATTCATAATTTTAAATAACATAAACAGGAGGACCAACAGGAGAAAAGCTTGTGCACTCAGTGTTTTATTAAAAATAATAATCTAGCCAGTAGTAGTGTTGCTATTATTATAAACAGAAATAAAGATATTGCTTTAATAATAAATCTTTCCAATGTATAAGCTGTGGATATACAGATATATACGGATATATAGTCAGTCAACAATATCGTGTAATATACATAGATTAGTATATATGTTCTTTTGGGTCCTCGTTCTCTTTTTGGCTCTTTATTAAGGTTTTAATGTTTTTATTTGAGTAGTCTTAAGTTCTTTTGGGGCTCTTATGTTTTTGTATTCAGTTCTTTTTGAGGTCTCGCACCCTCATTATTAGAGTCACCAATTATTATGTTCTCCATTTATAAGTCTTTGTGGCGGTCATGTGTAATTCACCAACACAACACTAGAGGGAGTCGTCATGACGATTCTGTCATGTTTGTGTTTACACTCCGGTTTTAGCGACTCTTTAAATAGGAACAGTGACTGCTTGGTGGTTAAGATACTGCGCTAGCAACCAGAATGTCAGTGGTTCAAACCCTGCTACCACCAAGCTGCCCCTTTTGGGCCCCTGACGGAAGCCCTTAACCCTCGATTGCTGACAGCTGCTGTTCCGATGTAAATGTAAAGTCGCTTTGCTGAAAGTGTAAAAATCGTTGTTGTGGATTTTATCCAATCAATGATTTTAAATGTCGATATTAAATGAAACATACTAATGTGCCAAGATGTAAAGAAAGCACCTACTTTAACTACAAGTGTGCAGACTCTTGCTTTGATGACTATAGTGCTCCCTCTTGTGGTCTGCATTGTTTTTACTTGTAATATCTTGGATGTCCATGCTGGACATGGAAAGAGCTTTTGTCCAAGTGTAAAAATTCTTTTGTTAGTTTTGTCTAGTTTGTGTGTGTGTGTGTGTGTGTGTGCACATTTTAGACGATTTGTAGAGCTGCAGGATTAAGATTAAGATGTTAGGATTAATCTCTCTAAGCGGCGTTAAACTCTGGATTTTGGCTTCTGTGGTCGTGTCACATGATTAAATCCAATCCGTTTTTCCAACCGCAGCTTCAAATGTGCTGCAGTTTGTTTGGTTAATAAAAGACTCGTCACCGGATCGCTCGTTAGCTCACATGAGCCGAGACGACGCACTCAAACTGCAGCTTTTAGTTTGCGCAATAAAAACACAAACCAGTTGGTCCAGGGTACGAAAAAATAAGAGAAACACACACACACACACACACACACACACACACACACACACACACACACACAAACACACACACACACAAACAACTTACTCAACCTGCTGCCTAATCCTGGTGGCTGGGTTTTCACCTGAGGCCCCGGCTGGTGTGGTGTTTGTTGTACAGGGCGGGGTAGCGAGTGTGATTATTAAACACCATTATTAATATATAAGCGCACTGCTGACAAAAAGGGGGTTAACAACGATTCCCCAAATCTGTGATGACGTGGATCAGATCGGAACTGTTTTTAATATCTGACACGATCTTCGTAAACACAAAATGATTTGTCTCTTTTTGTACACGGGAGAAAGAGATTTAGGAAAAAGGTTGTCGGTTCAATTCCCAGAGCTGATATGAGAGCAATGAGAGCTTCTCATTGGTTCATTGCAGACACTGTGTGTGTGTGTTTTGTGTGTGTGTTACTGTGTGCCCGGGACCCTGATCTAACTGTACGTGCACTTCAGTAGAGAAAGCAAGTGTCCTCATACTTCTGGTCTTAATCTCAGCCTGTGCTGATTAGCTGTAAATCGTTCTGACCACCATTCATCACTGTGCAGTGATGCATGCTGGGATGTTTTTTTTTACCTTTACATTCCGCTCATGACCCGCAGATCTGCACTCGGATCCATTTTCAGCTCTAATTAGTCTCTCTTCATCAGTGGCGCCGAGCCGTTCTGGGTTCGTCTGTCTGACGTTTCAGATTCACGTCGGACTAATTAAACCCATCGCTCACGCTAACGAGGGACGCTGGGAGACTGATGGACCGACCAGCCTGAGCGGTCAGTTCTCCGTTCCATACGACACTCCATCATGGTCCAAACATTCTCGTACCCCGTGCTGTTTCAGGAGAAAAATTGAAGATACCAAATGTGACCTCACATATGAAACCGTGACTTAAGTAAACAAAGAACTTTTATTTTTTTATCATTATAAAATGGATCCAGATCCTTCACATGGACTGGAAGCCGCTACAATCACCTCACTTACAACAGTCGGTAGTAAAAGTTTCAGCTGCAGTCGGGGACTCGATTTATGTGATTCATTTCAGTCCAATCATTTTTATCACCACAACCTCATAAATACACAATTTTACTATCAATGTCAAATCAAATCACTTCTAATGTCAGAAAGTCGCTTTTATTTTTTGTTTCTGTGACACACGAGCAGGAAAAATGATGATGAAAGACGATCAGTGATGAAAAAATCATTATTTTTAAATAGAATTTGATCTAAAATTGAGTTTTCTGGAGCTCCATGATTTATTAAATCTTTGTTACAGACGAACTCGAGTCAGAATTAAAGAGAACGAGAACAAATTTACTGTCGATGTTTATTAAAGTTGTTTAGAACGACAGAAAATCTTCCAAAATGAACTTTAGCTGGATTTTCACATGCAGGGTCACAAATGATCCGTGAGTGTGTTTGATGAGACACGTGTGATCAACATTCGAGTTTTTAAAGCGCCCCCTAGAGTCGACGACACCCGTTGTTACCGTCTGCCTACTGCCCACTGAGTAAAAAGTCAACGGTTCTTTTACAGTTCAGCACTTAGTTGTGGTGATTTATTCTGATTATTTATTATTTAGACTCCAGATGTTTGGGTTTGTTCTGGATGATGAACTGATGTTTCCTCGCAGTAAATCTGGACGTCGTTTCTTTTCATTTCCTTGGTTTCAATTGTGATCGTAAATCTGGGCCCGTCTGTGTTTCCTGATGTTGTTGCTGGCGTGCAGCCAGACGCTCACATTCATAGCAGACGTGTGACGGTGGCGTGTCGATGAGGGACGGAACCCACAGGAACCTCACCGCTTGGGTCCGGGTACCACGAACCCGGGTGTGGTGGTGCTCAAACAATAACTAAACACACTGTTACTCTGATAAAGAAAATAAATACATTTCTGTTCCATCTCTTCTGATCCAGCATTAAAATAATGAATCTACATTTAGATGGGAGACGTTTCTACATGGAATCAGCATCTTTGAATATTACTTTTCAAACTGCACTTTTATTGCTTTTATATGAAGTATTTATTAATTTAAGTATTTTGTTTGTAATTATCGTGACTGCACTACTGAGTTTTATTCAGATGGACTGCAGCATCATCAAAGCAACATGTTTTCTTACATGACTTGGTGAGTGCGGACAGTAATTAATTAATTAAAAAAGGAATGAAGTATTAAAGTAAGTAAGAAGTAAATGAGTAGTTAAGTGAAGAAGGTTGAATGTGAAGTAAATAACATGGAAGGAAGGACGGCAGGACAATAAATAAGTGTCGGGGGGGAGGTTGGACAAATTTTATGTGACCACCAGAGTAAGACACGGTGGAGTGAGACGTGGTGGAGTGAGACACGGTGGAGTGAGACATGGTAGAGTAACCTTGACCACCTGGCTCTTCCGTTTGTACTGGAGTGAGACAAAGTGAAGTGAGACACGGTGGAGTGAGACACAGTTGTGTGAGACAGTGGAGTGAGACACGGTGAAGTGAGACACGGTGGACTGAGACACAGTTGTGTGAGACAGTGGAGTGAGACACAGTTGTGTGAGACAGTGGAGTGAGACACGGTGAAGTGAGACACGGTGGAGTGAGACACGGTGGAGTGAGACACGGTGAAGTGAGACACGGTGGAGTGAGACACGGTGGAACCTGGTACACTTAGGTCACTGTGTCACTCACTGTGTCATTGTGTTCATGTTTCCCGTGATAGAAACTTTTGAATAAACACACACACACATGCACACACGCACACACACACATACACACACACACACTTATCTCACATCTAATCACTCGAACTTTAACGTCCGGTGTGTGTGTGTGTGTGTGTGTGTGTGTGTGTGTGTGTGTGTGTTTCTGTTCACACCTACTTTGTAATCAGTGAGAACATTAATGGCAGAAACGCAGGAACGTTACACAATATAAATAAAATAAAAGTACAAAAGTTCCTCACGTTTACACTCTGTAACATTTTCAGCCACAGATATGTTCTGATATTTTTATTTTAAATATAGAGACTGGCATGATTTAGGTGCGGCACGGTGGCTGAGTGGTTCAGCACTGTGTCGCCTCACAGCAAGAAGTACGGGGTTTGATCCCCGGGTCGGGCTGGGGACTTTCTGTGCGGAGTTTGCATGTTCTCCCCATGTCAGCGTGGGTTTCCTCCGGGT